>WIGN01000115.1:0-110329 GCA_014235955.1 Colletotrichum sojae | reverse complement strand
GGACTTTGCGGCGTACCATAGCCGATTCGGGCACTCCGGTGACTTCCGATGCCGCTGCGGCCGGGCCACCTCTAGAGCACACCCAGTCTACTGCTCCCGGAATAGACGTATCATTGAGGACTGGCCGGTTGCCGGAACCAAGGATAACCCCGGGCCAGCTATATAATCTATTTAATAGTAAATAATTCCTAGGATTACAAGGGACAGTATCATCACTATTCCCAGGAATATAACGGGGGGGAGCATATAATTCCCGGGAATACCAGGGGTAATAGCGTACAATTCCCAGGAATACAGGGGAGACAGCGTACGATTCCCAATAATACAGGGGGGGGACAGTGTATGATTCCCGGGAATGCCAGGGGTAATGGCAGACAATTCCCAGGAATACAGGGGTAATGGCGTATGATTCCTAGGAACACGGGGGGGACATGTTACGGCCAGCCTTCTGACGGTGAGGGTATGTTAACAGAAGCTGAGGTTTGACGCTGTAAACAGTACTGTAGGGTGCTGAAGGGATCCTGAGGGTTCAAGGCACTTAGGTGATCAGTCTAGGTGTCTAACAAGAGGGTCGTAGGGTGTCACGACTGAGGGCTGAAAGTATGGGAAGATTGATACGAGGTTGATAGCTGAAGAACTATGGAAGGTAGGACTCGAGGGTACTCGAGTCCCATCTATATACAAGCCCCGTTTCCTTGTCCTTAGGTAGTGGTGAGCACCATACCGGCTGGGTGAGCGCTCACGCTCACCTTATCGTTCGCTCACCTCCTCATCTGCAAGTGACCTGTAACATAGTTCTTCCGTTCCTGAGGAGTCACCCTGCGTTCCTTGTTGGTTACGTTCTTTTGTTATCTCTTAACCGCTGATCCCCTGCGAGCGGGGCACGCAGCTGTTGGTAGCCAACGGGTCGTAACAGGACAGCACATAATTCCTAGGAATCTCATATTATAACTAACTAACCAGTTAGGTGTAGTTACATAGTTAGTAGTAAGTTTTTCTCTTGCACGGAAGTACTTACGCCTATCAGGTTTAGATCGACTCCTCGTACATGCTCACCCGATGCTCACCCGAGGCATCATTTCGAGACCTAAAAGCAGCAACGACTAGGTGAGCAGGTGGGTGAAGAGATTTCACTTCAGCAATATAGTATGTTGCCAATCACAGCAAAATGGAGTCACCCCAACACATCCAACTGCAATGATGACCTCCCGCCGCCCTCATTCGAGCACAGCCTGCTTACACGTACTCAGATCCCATTCGCCAGGCCGACAGCCGCCGGACCTTGGGGTTCTGGTTAGGCAGATGTGGACTTCAATAAAATGTAGTTGTCTCCCCCGCGCAGACTGACGCGGCCGTCATTTTCAGACAAACATTCAGAGTGACCCTACAAACAATCCCCAGTCCCAAATCTCGATTCCCGAGCCCTTCCGACTTTTCCTAACGCTACGGCATCATGGCGGCCCTCTCCGCGACTTCAACCGACCAGCCATACGTGTACGCGGATCTGAACCTCGAAAGGCCCGCCTTTCGCCTGGCACGGCTCCTCAACGGCGATGGACCTGAGATGAAGTGCGAGCTGTTCCAGGCATATCTTGACGAACGCGAATCTGTTCTCCCGTACGAGGCAGTCTCTTACACATGGGGCCCCACCGATTTGTGCCATAGCGTTGACGTCAACGGCAAGAGACTCGCCATTACGGCCAGCTTGTACGTGGCTCTCCAGCACCTCCGATACGCAGAACGCGACAGAATTCTGTGGGTTGACGGCATTTGTATCAACCAAGACAATCACAAGGAGAGAGGACACCAGGTCCAGCAAATGGGCCACATATATCGACATGCTGAGAGGGTTATATTTTGGCTTGGTCTAGCCACGAACGAGACGGACAAGGTCATGGAATCCCTTCAGCTACTCACTAAACACAGCATGCGGCAGACAACTTCATCCTGGAGGCTCCGAGACCGCCGATGGCATCATATGTGGAACACTTGTCAATGGGTATCCCTACGACTGGACCCCGACTTCAAGTCGACCCTCCAGCAGGGACTCACGAATTTGCTCACCAGGACATGGTTCAGAAGAGCATGGATATTGCAGGAAGTGGCGAACGCGCAGTCAGCCCTGATATGCTGCGGCCAAAAGTCGGCCTCGGCACGCCTATTTCCCCTCATGCCCATTCTTCTCGGCGTCACTCCGAAGGAACTGCAGCAGGCCGTCCTGGATATTATGCCCGGTCCTTCGCGGAAAGCAACCTGGTGGGCTCAAGACAGAAGCCTTTACTGTCTCCTGAGATACTTTGGCTCCAGCGAGGCCACGGAACCAAGGGACATAATCTACGCTCTCCGCGGAATTTCGACAGACGCCAATGATCCCAGCATTTTGACCCCCGATTATGGACTTTCGGAACAAGAACTCCTCCAGCAAGTATCGCAGTTTTTGTTTTACTGCGATGTTAACAAGAATGGTGTGCTGGTTCGCGATGTTAGGGACCTTGCCGGTCGGGTGTCTCATTTCAACAGCGTGGTCATTGGCAAATTCATCTCGTCGTTCAAGAAAGAGGAGCTTTCGGTTCTCCTGAAGCGTGGCAACATTCACATATCAAACTACACTGTCAGATCCGTGCTTGAAGATAGGGAAAACGGCCTGTATTTGTTGCAGCACGGCCTTGAAGGAAGTGAGTTTCCGCTAGTCTTGGGTGACGATGCGGTCTTCGCGTTTGCTCGTTGGGGAGATGCCAACATCATGAGCATGGTCTTGCGTCACTGGGTTCCTGGCGACATCTCAATACGCAAGAGATTCCTACTTTCAGCGGCGCTGAACGAGGCCCACGCGCCTCAGATTCTGAGGGTAGGAATGAACGGCGTCGACCTGAGGTTCGACAATGAATCATCCAGCAGAAGCGCTTATTTCGAGAAGGAGCTGTGGCTAGCCACTTTGCTGAACAACAGGACCGGTTTCGAGGCACGAGAGGAAATCTTCCGGGCATCCAGCTTTTCCAACTGGAAGTACAGTGCAGACGTCGTCCTGTGGTACTTGAAGAGCCCATCGCAGGCATTCTCTCTCATCACGAGCCACCCTGATGTTTCGGAGTTTCTCCCGAGTGACGTTGTCCCCTTTACGGACGAAACCGTTGCTTCATTCAAGCTTCAGCTTCAGCTGCATGGGTGGTCGCCTTTTGCCTACCACGATTGATTCGAGACTTGGATGTGTGGGATAATCAGGGTCGGCGACGCAGATGCGTGATGCTCAGAGTCCTCAGTGACGCCGCTGTACGTACTTGTATGGACTCAATTCCCTAAGGCGCATTTTAGTACAGCTTGGTCTGTCTCTCTTGCCAAAAGCAGATCAATGCCCGGTAGCCACAGATTCCTCTGGACTCAAACGTGTCAACATCAGTATTACGTGGAGATCAATGCAACCAACAATACACCACCGCCTTGAACACACGTAGTCCGTAGTAAGTTGGTTTCAGGAAACCCTCACGGCCCTGCCGCGGAGTCTTCAAACTATAGCTATCCAACAGCCTCGGTGGACGTCTTGCAAATAAGTTCGGAAGACTAGCCAACTGGTGCCGTCAAAGAGCCTCGTGAGGTTCCTGTGGCTGGTGTTCCAACCTTCCCCGTCAGTGTCCCGAGATAGAACCCCCTGAGCCCCTGTGGCACCTGGATCATCTCTCCACTGACGCTGTCCGCTGAGGCTCAACACTCTCTTCTTGGAAGCCATGATAGAACCCTTTCCAGGATATCTTGAGCCAACAGCCTGAACAAGGTGACATAACCGGGCTTATTGATAGCCTCCACAGCTTGTGCATTTCCTCCCACCCCCAAACACGTCGCACCGCACCCCCAGTCAGTCATACCCATCAGTTACACTCGCCAACAAATCAAAACCATATATCAGACTAATCAGCGTTTCAAGACAGTCGAAGCCGGCACGGGCCAGACTTCTCTTCCAAACAACTCAACATGAGAGTGCCCAGGAAACTCCCACCAGCCTCTCAATCTCAAGCATCAAAAGCGAGTCCGAACGACGTATCAAGGGAGAGAAATTAGGCGAGTCAATGGCACGACAGCAGATCATTTCTGCAGTGACGGCAAGCGTGGAAGTTATTCCAGGCTTTAAAAAAGCAAAAAGACAAGGCCACTCCTCTACTTTACACACCGCATCCATGCTTTATCCTCGCTGTCTTCGATAGTAAGGTAGCGGGGGAAGCCGTGGCCCGCTCATGGGTGAGCGAATGTTTCTGTTTTCGCGCCGAAGGCTCGGTCTAAGAACCCCCTTCATAACTGAAAGGGGACTCCAATGACGTTGCTTGGGTAAATCTCCTCCTCCCTTCAGGCCTTACTTATACACGGCAGAATAACCCCCCAACCACCGCCGGACACCAAACACCAAATATTCAACTACACATTCCCCCAATTATCACCTCCTTAAGTGAAACCTTCCAACTACACAATCACCCCAGCAGCTGGTGCGGCTCAGTTGGTTAGAGCACCGCTGAAGCAACGGGCGACCTACGACCCGGCGATGCCGTGTACCACACCCTAAGAACACGATCTTAAGTAATTTATAGGAACGGAACTTGCTTATCGTGCCTTCCCAAGACCATTTGCAACAGCTCTACCCTCTCACCTCTCACACCAATCCGCGTAATATACGTACCCAAGCTCTTGAGAGGGTATTTAAGCCAAGCCCAAGAAGCCCACACTCCAACCGACTCTCTTCCGCACACCCTGCGCGGGCAGCGCGGGCCTCGACATCGGTCGTTGAGATGGTAAAAGATGACGGTATAGCCTGTTCGTTGGCGCGACCTCACGGACAACATCATTTCTCACCCGCAGCACGATAAAAAGTCATGAGACAGATGGTAAGCTGGAATACGCTCCCGACGACGGACGACAGAGATGAGCACCGACGAACCAGTCATCATCCATCATCTACCTCCACTAACATCCCAAGAACCAACGAAACGGATAATATAGCGGTATAGAACAAACTACACCCTGGTGAGAACCAACCTAAGTAGGTGTGTTTAGCTAGAAAGCTATCCCTCGGAGCCTAGTAGTACTATATATACATCCCACAGAGCAGCGAACTACAAACACTACAGCCAAGAGAGAAGACAGTACACATGAAACGCGAACCCACGTCGAAAGGAGTACTTAAGCAGTGCAAAGTAGCCAACAATCCTACTAATTCTCCTCCGCAAAGCCCGCACCTGTTGATCGATTTTGTTCCATTCTTGAGGTTGGAAGAAGCCCCGTCTTACCTTCCAGCCATCAAACCCTCAACAGAAAAACAGGATCTATTATCAGCCAAGGCAAGTTCGGGATCGTAAGCCGGAACACTCTCCGCGCGACGGACGACGGAGAAAAACCACCGGCCGGAAACGCTGGTCATCAGCTACCTTCACCCACCTCTGCAAGAACGAACTGAACGGAATGATGCAGGATAACGAGCAAAAGCGGACCTGGATTGAAATCATCTGCGCTGTGCACCGAGAAGAGATGCCTTGCTGCCCAGTGGTCGTATATAAAGGGGCGCGGACGACTTCAGGCGACACGACCGCAACTGGAGGGGGGCCAGCACCACATCGTAAGACGCCTTTATCACAATATATTACTCAATATATTACTTGATATGTACAAAGGCCATAATGCATCTTTACTAGACCACTTACAGATATGTTCGCAAGCCTACCCGGCTCCACGATTGCCCACAAAAACAGTAAATATAAAGAGGCGCGAGCACTGCCAACCCACATCACGGAGCCGCGAATCACGTACATCACAACAGAAACGAGATGATGAGAGAGAATATGACTTTAGCCATTCCAAAAGCTCAGACAACTATCTAGCCCACCAGCTCCAGCGACCACATGCCAAAAGGGCAAGGCAGCCAAACCAGTCCGAGAGCCATCCAGTCCATCCAGCGATTCTCCCCCAAATGGTTTTTTTGCGTTATTTTCTAGGTGATGTGAGCATCAAAACAGCCGCTGAGTCCTCGCTTGACCCCCCAAACAAGCATCACCAGGCGACTGCCGCAACAGCAGCCCGAGCCTGGGTCGAGGCTTGTAGCGAGACAGAGACGGAGGCCGCATGGCGTAATGATACTCGGGTATTTCTGCGGTCGTGCGTCGAGCCTGCTCTGGCGGGGCAGAAGCAGGGTTATACGTGTGGAATGCGTGACGGGTGGCATGTCGAAATAATAACCACCGTTCACCACAAGAGAAGCGACGTCTCTTGGTTGTCGACCCAACGACAACTTGCCTCCTATGCCGGGCGAGGTGTGCCTGGCAACCCAAGAACCCCCTCCCCTGCCAAAAGAAATGCATGACGGATGGGACCCGTTCCCCGACAGACGCCGTTGGATGCCAGCCACCCCCACCGCCCACCGTGTCGTATCCCAACATCAAGTCGTCTCCGCGATCGATTGATTAATACTCAAAACACCGCGGCGCTCAAACCAGTCGATGAGCTACCGGAACGCGCCCGTCTCCGTTGCTCGAGGGCCGACTGCGTCCCCGTTTTTCCTGCAAAAGCAAAATCAAAATATGGCCCTCTTCCGTGAGAACGCCGCCCGGGGCTGATGCCTCAGCCGCTTGTTGAACCCCAAAACTCCGTCGTTAAGAGAAAAGGAAAAAGAAGCAACGTGACATGAAAAGATGGATCGGGACGGTCCACACCGCCAGGGAAGAAGAGCTTCGACCGTGATCAGGTGCCGCGTCATGCGACACTTGCGTGTTGTTGTTGTTTTGTTGTTGTTCGTTCGTTCCATGAGAGTTTGCTCGTCGTCTCGCTCGTTCGGTCGTGCCCCAGACAGCAGGGCCTTTTCCAGCTCAGGCGAAAAAATGCCGCCAACAGAAGGCCGAAAGGAAAGAAAAAACAAACAAACAGAAGACCAGTAGATGGGGTATGGTACAGGTCGAGAGTTTGCGCGAATATGTAACGAAGCTTTTGGTCGTCTGGCGACGAGTCGAGAGTCTGGTCGAGAGTTTCGTGTCCGTCATCGTGAGTGATGTGTGGTGTGTATGGCTCTGAGAGAGAGAGAGAGAGGGAGAGAGAGAGAGAGAACGTAAAAGTTCGTCTGTGCGTGCGCGTGGTGAGGTACCCGACCCGTTCTAATCGTGCCTTGTCGACCCCCGAAAAAAAGACCCAGGGAAAAGAGAATATGTACAATCCAAATAGCGGACGCCGTCGCGGGATCCGGTGCGACGTGTACTCCGTAACGCCTTTCTATAAAAGAAACGAGATGGGCAGCCTAGGACACAGGTCCTTGGGGCTGACCATGGCCCTGGCCACCCTGGCCACGTCCCCGGCCACCGTAGCTGCGACCACGACCGCCGTAGCCGCGTCCACGTCCACGGCCTCTGCCGCCGCCCTGGTAGCCGTTCTGTTGGCCGCCCTGCTGGGGGTTCTGGGGCTGGGTCTGCCAGTTGCCGGGAGCGGGCTGCTGCAAACCTTGGGGCGCCTGCTGCTGGCCCGGAGCCGGAAGCTGAGGCTGGCCCTGGGCGGGTTGGTTGGTTCTGAAGTTGGAGATGGGACGAGGGATCGAGTCGGGGTTGTCGTAGACGTAGAGCGACTTGTCGATGCTGGCAGGGATGGGCTGAATCTCGGTGCCCAGATCCTTTTCAATGTTGTACAGGTTGAACCTGTCGTCCCAGTTGATCAGGTTGATAGCCAGACCAAGGTGGCCATAACGGCCGGAACGACCGATGCGGTGCAGATACGTCTCGGCGTTCTTGGGGAAGTCAAAGTTGATGACGACGTTGACGGCCTGGATGTCGATACCACGGGTGAGCAGATCGGAGCAGACAAGGTTTCGGCAGACGCCGTTACGGAAGTCGTGGAAGACGCGATTTCTCGCCTGCTGGGCCATCTTGGCGTGACTGTAGAAGCACGAGTAGCCCAGCTCGGTGATCTTCTTGGCCAGCAGCTCGACACGGTTGGTGGAGTTGCAGAAGATGATGGACTGGTTGATTTGGAGCTTGGAGAAGAGGGTGTTGAGGCAGTGGACCTTCTGCTTCTCCTCGACGAAGGCGTAGTACTGGGTGATACCGCGGAGGGTAAGCTCGTCCATGAGGTTGATCTCGTAGGGGCTGACCATGTTCTTGTCGGAGAAGTCCTTGACGGACAGGGGGAAGGTGGCGGAGAAGAGCATGACCTGGCGGTCCTTGGGGTGGAACTGGAGCAGCTGCTCGATGACGGGGGTGAACTCGACGGACAGGAGCTTGTCGGCCTCGTCCATGATGAACATGGGGCACTCGCTCAGATCGGCGACGTTCTTGCCCGCGAGATCGAGGATTCTGCCCGGGGTTCCGACCACAATATGGACGGGATCCTGCAGGCGGACGATGTCGTCGCGGAGGCCGGTGCCTCCGGTGGTGACCATGACGTTGACTCCGAGGTGCTTGCCGAGGGTTTTGCAGACTTGTGATGTTTGCATGGCGAGCTCACGGGTGGGGACGAGGATGAGGGCTTGGATCTTGGAGACCTTGGGGTTGATCTTCTCGAGGACGGGGATGACGAAGGCTGCAGTCTTTCCGGTTCCGTTCTTCGCACGGGCGAGGATATCGCGGCCGGTCAGGGCGACGGGGATGGCCTCTTCTTGGATGGGCGAGGGCTTTTCGAACCCAGCCTCGAAGATGCCCATCAACAAATCCCTCTTCAATTGGAAGTTCTCAAACTCCAGGCCCTTCGTGTTTGTGACATCCTGTGCAGATTCGGGTCAGTTGAAGCGGTGGCACGGCGGGAAGGAGCCAGCGAGGGTAGACCAACCTCGGTTTGATGTCTGTTGTCTCTGGCGGGAAGGTTCAGGTTCTTCTTCCAGTCCTCCGATGCGGCGCCATCGCTGCGCCGGTCAGTCCACGTCCACGGTGTGCCGGGGCATCCCCGGGGTTGGGTACACAAACCTCAAGGTCGTCGCCTGGAGCTTGTCTGCAAGTGATTCCGCCATTTGGTGTTGCGGATGTGGTGTATGCGCCTAGTGGCCGAAGGTGGGAAGAGCGACGTGGAGGGGAGTTGCGCAAAAGGGCTTTGCTTTCCCCACTTTGCGGTGAATCGAGGGGCGAGTCGTACTCGGAAGGGGGGCAGTATGACGCAGGGTATCGGCGACGAAGGGAAAATTGTCGCTCGAGAAGAGATGTTCGTTTGGGGGCGAGCAAGAGTCGCGTATCGTTGTGGTGTCCGGGGGACGTTGAATTGCGTGCTGTGTATGTATGTGCGTGCGTGTGGGTTCTTTCGACCGGACTCTACGGTGCAGGAGCTGCAGCAGCGGCAAGTGGCCTCAAGGGAAGTGGGAGAGGGATGCGGTCGTGGGATGCGCGATTTCGGAGATTGTTTTGATCGTCGTTTGTGGACTCGGGCTACTGAAACAGCGTAAACGTGTTTCGTCCTCGAGATGCAGCGCGGAGAGTGGTGAGAGTGGGATTTACGTGTGTGGGTGGGAAAAGGTTGGTGGAGGTTATGTGGGAGAGGAAGAAGAAGCAAGTTTGTGGTAGGCACCGCCGTGACTGGGAGGTCCATCCAGGTCCCAGGACCACCTCCAGTCCGGTCCAGTGCGTCCCAGTTCCCGGTCCCGTTAGGTTGTGACCTTTCCCTCCGGGGCAGGACCCCTTGTCTAGCGTTGGAGGTTGGAAGCCACGTGACCGTTGACAGCCGAGGGGGAGCACCTTCCACGCTGCGGGTTGAGTTGCAGGATTTCTCTAAATCAGTAATTGGAAGCTGGGAACATGATGATTCTACCTTCCCAAAGTTCAACGACAGTCAGACCGGGGATTTTGAGTTGATGCACCCGCTTCTGCTCAGTGGCGTCGAGTGTGGCATTCGTTGCCGGCCGCCTCACCACCAAGCCGTCGGTGCCATCTCACCGAGAGCTTCGTTGCCGTCATTCGCTCTACACCGAGACTGCCCCACAATTTCCTCCCAATGCCGATTGGCTGCTGCCTCGGCCGGATCGGTCACATCCTGCAGCGGGGCACCCATCGAGGATCGGTACGTACCGAAATTGCGCCTCAGGGAAGGAGCACTGGGCGCAAGGCACTCACTCAGCTTCGAGCAGCTGCCGCTACGCTAACACTAACACCAACAACCCTGAGCCTGAGCACGAATGCGTTAATTGGGGAGTCGAACCACCAACTACACGTTACCATACGACTTACCCACCTTCAACAATCGTCCCAGTCGCCGAGCAAACCTCGTCCTACCCTCGGAGAGCTTCTCGCGGAAAATGCACTCCCCAGCCGTCTCTCCTCGACCTCCTTGAGACCTAAACCGCCCCCAGCGACAATGCTATTCAAGGCATCCCCGGCCTTCGCCGTCTGCTCCTCCAACAACGTCCTGAGCCTCCTCGCCGCCCCCGCACACCACCCGTCGATAACGTCACCACCCTCACGACGTCATTCCCTCGAAACCGCGAGCCAGCCACGCCGGCAGACCTCACGATGCTACGCGACCGCCCATAACCCTCAGAACGGGCAATCAGCCACCGGCAAGGGCCGCCCCGGACCCCCCGCCTGGCCGACCTGCGCGAACCCAACCCCCTACGACGTCTTCGCCATAGACCGCTCCGCCCCCTACGCAAAGTCCCGCTTCGCGGAGCTCGTGAAGCTCTACCACCCGGACAAGCACCACGCCGCGGCCCTTGACGCCCTCCCCGCCCACACCCGCCTCGAGCGCTACCGCCTCGTCGTCCTCGCCAACGACATCCTCAGCAGCCCGGACAAGCGCCGGGCCTACGACTCGTGGGGCGCCGGCTGGCTCGGCGACGGCCGCGCCGCGGACGACATCAACGCCGTCTACCGCAAGGCCGACCGCGCGTGGCGCCGGACCCCGAACAACGCGGGGATGAACGCCACCTGGGAGGACTGGGAGCGCTGGCACGATCGGAATAATGGGGGCGAGAAGCAGTCTCCTGTTTTCATGTCCAATGCTGCTTTTGCGGCGCTCGTGTTGGCTGCGCTGGCGGTCGGGACGGTGGCGCAGACGACGAGGATGGACAATAACTCGGCCATCATGATTGAGAAGCGCCAGTTGCACGATATGAATATCGCCGATGCCTTGAGGCGGCAGGGCCAGGCCGTGGCGGGTAAGGGGAGAGAGGAGCGCATCGAGAGGTTCCTGCGCGAGCGGGAGAACATAAACTACGACTTTGTGCCCGCGAAGCTGGACGCGGGGAAGGAGTCGAATCCAAAGTAGAGACCGAGTAGACGCCTTTGGCTGACTTGCGTGCTTATGATGATATGATATTGTACACTATAATAGCGTTTTGAGACGCTTACATGTCCAGATCTATGAATCTTCTTCTACACATACTCAGGCTGCACCGGTGTGCTTCTCAACAACCTCCCTCATAACCCTCTCGGCGCTCGCCGGGTCGATCCTCTCCGTCTGCCCCAGCCGCATCATCTTGCCCACGAGGTACATGAGCTTGCCCTGCGGGTAATTCTTCTTGGTCCTAAACTCCGCCAGCACCTTCTCCTCCCCGTCAACAGCCTCCTCCGCCAGCGCGCGGTACTCTTCCACGGAAAGCTCGTGGAACCACAAGTCGTGCTCCTCGATGGCGGCCGTCACCGTCCGGCCCTCGAGGTTGCCGAGGTACAGCGCCACGAGGAGCTCCTTGGCGACCTTGCCCGTGATTTTCTTGTGATACACGTGCGCGAGGATCTCTGCAAGGGATTTGGGGGGGATGCTGTCGCTGGACCCGTCGGGGGATATGCCCAGCGTGCGCTGGGCGGATTCCGGGTCGTCGGCGCGGTCTGTCGTCAGGCGACCCAATTCGTGCAGGATCCAGTTACCAGCGAGCGGCGCGAAGCTCTTCAGCTCCGCGTCCTCCGCAATCAACCCCTTCAGATCCTGCACCACGCGGTAAAAGTACTCCAGCCGCCCGCCGTTGTCCAGCGCCATCAGCGAGAGCGCGTCCTTGGTCGTAAGCCCGTAGTCGGCAATCAAGTCATCAACCTCCGCGTCGGGCAGCTCCCTCACAGACTCTCTAATATGCGCGACGAGATCCTCCCCGATGACCAGCGGGCCCAAGTCCGGGTCCGGCATGTACCGGTAGTCCACCTCGCCCTCCTTCCCGCGCAGCCGGCGCGTCTCCTTGGAGCCGAGCGTCCACCCCCTCGTCTCGCTCGCAATCTTTTCACCGGCCTCGAGCGCCGCGATTTGTCTATCGCGCTCGGCGATGATGGCGTCCTCGACCGCTTTAATAGTGCTCAGGTTCTTGATCTCCGTGCGCATGCCGAGCGGGATGTTGGCGTCGCCCGTCCGCCTGACGGAGACGTTGACGTCGGCGCGCAGACCGCCCGCCTCCATGCCCGAAACGCACGCATCCACGGCGTTCAGCAAAACCTGCACTTTTCTAACGAAGGCCGCCGCCGTGCGCGGGTGGTGCATTTCAGGTTTTGTAATGATCTCGATCAAAGGCGCGCCGACGCGGTTGAAGTCCAGCCAGGACACGTCGTCCGGCTGCGCGAGCGTCTTGGCCGTGTCCTGCTCCAGCTGCACCTGCTGAATGCCCACGGTGACCTCCTCCCCGTCCTCCGCCGCGATCCCGTCCCGCGCCGTCAGCGACAGAAACCCGTCGCGCGCGAAGGGCTCGTAGTACTGCGTGATCTGGTAACCCGCGGGCTGGTCCCACCAGAAGTAGTGCTTGCGGTCGAAGCGGCTGACCTTTTGGACGTCGCAGTTCAGCGCGCACGCGGCGCGGAGGGCGGGGATGAGGGTCTCCTTCTGGAAGCACGGCTGGCTGCCCGGCATGGCGACGTCGAAGAGCGCGACGTGGGAGTTGGGCGCGTCGTTGAAGGAGGTGAGCGCGGGGGAGAAGAGCTTGCGGGCCGTGTTGAGCTGGGCGTGGATCTCGATGCCGACCGTGAGCTCCCAGCCCTCGATAGTCTGGTTGCTGCCCTTGGGCTTCTTGTTCTCGCGGGCTTCTCTCTGGCGCTGCTTCTTTTCTTCTTTGAGTTTCTTGCGGAGGGGGATCGGAGGGGCCTGCGGGGCGGGCGTCGTCTCGGCGGTTGCTGTTGCGTGGCCGCGGGCGGGATGCCAGGCTGCGGATCGGGCCGGGAGGCGGGGGTATGCCCGACGCAACGGGGAGAGGCAGCCGGTGCGGGAGAGCTGGCCGTTGAAGAGGTAGCGGGCCAGCTCGCGGGTCGGTATGCGCGTCATTTTGGGGGATGGTTGCGCTCGGCTAAGATGCAATCGTGGAGGGTCGTAGATTGACAGTTATTCACAACAAGGCGGGCGACTTGTTGCGGCGGGAGGCATGTACGTCGTACACCCTCTCTTCGCTTCCCTCTGATGTGTTCGTCAGCCAGTGGCCAGAGGAGCGGCGGCGGCGCGTGATTGGAGGCAGGCGTCGGCCGGTGGTGGGAAGGGATGTGTCGGATTGGAGGTCGGGTCTATGCGGCCATTGCAGGCTGTGGAGGTGGTGGTTCTCCCGTGGGAAAGTCAATTCGGTTGAGGGAACGTGGCTGATCGTCAATGTTTCGTCAACGGCGCGGGCATGCGGTGTCATGCAATCGCGGCGAGCTTGGATTCGAGCTGGGGATAGCTTCAGAGCTCGGCGCATCAAAATTACCTACAGGTGGTGCTTGGGTACCCAGGTACTTGGGAACCCTCCTCGGGCCGCTCCACGTTCCGGCCTATCCCGTTACGACCGGGAGTCGATAATATGCTTATGTAATGTCTCGTGGTCAGCTGGGATTATATGGGATCATAGGGAGTGGACGATGCCGGACAGGGTGGAAACCGCTAACAACATGTGCCGAGGGTCCTTACCATGAATCGGGGTCGAATGCTTCTCTCAGTGACATTCTCCCGTACAACAAACGCAAAAGATGCAAACAAACCGAAAACTCACAGCATCGCAATGCCAGGTCGTATCTCCAGTTTCTGCCAACTTCCGGTTCTACGGTGCCACAAGGTGCACCTCGTGGCTGCCCACCATGGCCAGCACACCACCACCCCTCAGCTCAGCCCAGCCCGTCCATCCATCCATCCCTCCTCCATCCTGTTTTGCTGGCCCAGTTCTCCTGGTCATCTGAAACAAATCCGTCGACGGCTGACACAAACGCGCAATTCCCGATCATATGGCCTGGCGGACGAGTTTCTTCTTCTCTCCCTGCGTTTCCTGCCCTGCTATTATGTTCAGCTCTCCCGTGAACCCCGTCTCCCTTTTTCTTCTGACTGTCTAGGAAATGATCGATCGCACTGCCCGCCCACACAGAATACGTGGGATCTCGATGTCCCACTCGTCGTGATGCCACCGTCCTGAACGTTGTACTGCCATCCAAGTAACGCTTCGTTCCGTCCTGCCCGATCCCGTCCCTCCCAAGAGCTTGGGCACCACCACCATCCCATTCCGTTGTCCTTAATCCCACTCACCTCGTTCATCTCACTCAAAGCTCATTATCTTGTCTGGTCTTGCCTTGATGTGTGTCGTTTGTGTGTGCTCCGCGATAGCCCTACATTGTCTCATTTAAGACATTCGCTGTCTACCAGCCACATTCCATCCCACATCTTCAGCAACGGCGCCGTAAACCTCACTTCTCCGTCATTCTCTTGCAATAGGAAGCCAACCGGTCGCTTCATACTCTTGTCGCGGCCACTATCCGCCCATACACCCTCGGACAACCTCGTCTGCCATGTCAGCAGACTATCACCCCCCGTCGGTCGACGACGCCATCCTTCCCGACAGCACACCACATCAGACGTGGCTAGCATCGGGCCCGGGCGACGGACTCGCTCGTAGTAGCGACGCCGCTCCAACGCCGGCCATCTCGGCGACGCACACCCCAACCGCCAGCGATAACGCTTCCCAAAGGGGTCACATGCCAGTCGGCGACAACTCACCACCCGCGCGATCGCGCCCGAGGAGCGCGACAGTCCGCCGGACTCCGTCTCAACATGTTTCTACTCTGCCAGCGGAGCAACAAGATACTCATCAAGGTGCCATGAGCGCAGACAACGACGACGACACCCAAGCTGCCGACCTGGAATCCTCATCCGACGAGACCATCGTCCAGGACGCCCTCGACGAGGAATTCGACGACGAGAACCTCTCAGAGTGCCCCGCCTCACCTACCTCCAACCTCACCAACTTCTCCGCCCTCACCGGCAAGACCCACGGCTCCGGCAGCTCCAGCGGCAGCGGCTCGACCGTCACCCAGTCCTCCTGGCCCCCGCGACGACGAGGCAGCGACAGGTCGCGACAGCACGACCGCTCCCAGTTCAAGCTACGCCGTCGCAGCCGGTCTCCGCGGCTCCACCAGCCTCAACCTCAATATCAGCCTCATCGCCAACTTCACCAACAACAACAACCTCTACAACACCACTATCAGCAGCAGCAGCCCGCCCTAGCCTACCTCGACCGGGACTCCCCCAACGTCACCGCCGAGGCCATCCAGCGCTCCGTCGAGCAGGCGTACTGGAAGATGCCCGACGCCGCGAGCTTCCAGTCCCCCTCCGCCCGGAGCACCTCCTCGACGTCCAGCAGCTTCCAGAGCGACGTCTTCTCCGAGCTCGACCATGAGACGGACCGGAGCTCCTCGCCCGACCACTCCGCCTACGGGGATTCGCCCTCCCTCCCGGGCAAGTTCGTCGACGTCTCGCAGCAGCAGTATCGCGCACAACAACACGCAGAGCAGCAACACCAACAGCAGCACATGTATCAGCGCAACTACGGCACCCCCGAGATGCCCCGCGGCAATGCGAACCTCCCTCACCTACCCCCCAACGCCCTCCAGCCGCGGCTGCCGGGCATGCACCAAGGCCATCCCAAGCACCTCCCGAGGGCGGAGAAGCTGCCCCTGACAGGGTACGAGCTCATCGCCTCGAAGCTGTGCGCGGGCGACGCAGACCGGTCGAGCATCAAGCCCATCTACCGCCGCTTCGAGGCCCTGAACCACCGGCTACTCCTCCACCTGCAGGACGAGCTCGCCGAGCTGGAGGAGCAGCTTCACCGCCTCGACACGGCCGACACCCAGACCCGCCGGATGCAGAACTGCATCCTCCCGGCCTCGCGGAGGCAGGAGGCCCTCACCGCCGGGGAGCTGCAGTGGCACAAGACGGATGTGCTGGGCAAGATCGGATACAAGCTGGGGCAGTACAGTGAGCCTCCCCTTGTGAAACCATTCTCAAGCTTGTGGAAACTACCTAACATCACCGCAGACCACGTCCTAGCCTCGTTCAAAGACACCCAGCACCTCCCCGCCCCGGAGCAGCGGGACATAGACTACTACCGCGCCTACCTAGCAAACCACAACCCCATCGTCGAAATCGAGACGCGCTTCCTCGATCCGGTGGATGACCTCGTCTCCCTAGCCCGGCCGCCATCCTCCCGCGGCGCCGAGGACGAGCTGCGCACGCCCATGCCCCGCAAGCCGCAGAAGCAGCACTTCCTCCTCACGGGCACGAAATCAGAGCGCGCGCGCAGGGTTCTCGCGTTTTTGATTAATAGCTACGCGCTCCACGTCGCCCTCGCCTTCGCCGCCGCGTTCCTGCTGCCCATCCTTACGTTCGCCGTGATCCCGGGGTATCTGGGACGCATGGCTGTTGTGCTGCTCGTCGCTGTGGGCGTTGCGCTGGCGGTCGTGCAGGCTGGGTTGTTCGGCGCGGGGAAGGATCGGACTGCGTCGCAGGCTGCGACGGAGGGGCTTTTGGTGTCGGGGATTTATGTTGGCGTCATGGCTGTCGTTGCTGGGATTTTTGGAAGATCTTTGTGAGGGGCTTGCCTTTTTCGGAATGGGTTCTGTGGTGTTGGATTTATGGAGGGGATGGCGTAGAAGATACCCTTAGAACGACTTCTTTCTTCTCTGTTCAGTTCCCTAGGAGGGTATTTAAAGCATCCAAGCTGAATTTGATCTTGTCCTGCCACACATCTGTCCTGCGCAAAACTCGTTGCCGATTCTTCGACAGCCCTGACTGCTCGTCTGGTAGTTGGTCCCGTCCCCGCCACGGCACTTCGCCAAACCATTTCATCTCTATCCACGTTGACGCTCGTCTCGTCGTCCGTCATCTCAGCCTCCGAGCGTCGGCCGCGTATTCCCTCTCCCTCCCCGCCCCCGTATGCGAGTTGAGGCCGGTTACCATGTCCCACGTCCCATCGTCGTCGGTGTTCTTGGACGGGCAACCTCGCTGGCGGCATGGGCAAGCTGGGCCCACGGTGTGATGATACCATGGGGCAAAGTACTTGATGGATTGCCGGTCTTTGCCGTTCGAATTCGATTCCTCCCGGAACTATCGAGCTTTATACATGATGCAGCCTGCGTGTAATAGGGTTCTTCCAGATTTGCCCCAGGATATAAAAGGCGATGGGTTCTGACGATTGAGGTATAGCAGGACACAGACCCATAAAGGCGGACTCGTGCGGGTTGCGATTCTAGTGGAGCCCAGAGAATTCCAATCCCCCCTTCAGGGAGGTGTTGTTCCCAAATCGACAGATCTTTCGAGGGGCACATGACAGCCACGTCGCGAACAGGCCTCTTTCCCCAGCGCTGCTGGTGTCCGTCACCTCTCGCGCCGTATCATCTCCATATCCATCGACCGCTGCGAATTGCCCATCTTCTCTCGCTTCTTGGGGTCGCTGGCAAACGATGGCTGCGAATCTAAGGTCTACGCGCCCGGAATGGACAAAGGGCGTCTCCCTCTGAAACGCATCACGGCCGTAGTCGTACGTGGGGATAACAGGCGCGGCGTCGTCTACGACCGTGGCTTAAGTAGTCCTTGACTAGCGGAATACGTGTCCTGGGTACAATGATATGGTGGGAATCCTGCTTGAAAGAGCATGTCCACTTCAAACTATGACGTTGGAAGACAAGGCTGGCTGGTTCTGATTGGAAGGCCTTGCGGACAGTGTCGGGAAGGGCGAGGCTTTCGTGCATGTGTCTAGTTGAACGGTATTTCTGTCCGCTATGTCGTCTCCTTCCGCCAAGGGTATGGGATGCTTCCACCTCAGCTACCCATTGTGTTAACGCCCATTCCCGTCCTGGATGGATTCAAGACCCCCGCCCTTCTGCCGGAAAACGCCGTCTCTCGCGTTGTGTCCATCTGGCCAGGATGCCACATGAAACCCGCCGTCTTCCCACAGCCACCGCGACGTTTCATTTCAGGTAGGATACATGTGTTACGCCTCGATCACCGGGAGGATTGCCAC
Source organism: Colletotrichum sojae (assembly GCA_014235955.1). Classification (NCBI taxonomy): domain Eukaryota; kingdom Fungi; phylum Ascomycota; class Sordariomycetes; order Glomerellales; family Glomerellaceae; genus Colletotrichum; species Colletotrichum sojae. The sequence continues at coordinate 92,178 of WIGN01000115.1, read as the reverse complement.
TGGCAGAACTTCTACCGCAGCCAACGTTTTCGTCTCATTAAAATGGCAGTTCTTACGGACATTTGTGGTGCTCAAATCATATCACGAGCTCTTTTGAGAATTTTAGAGAGCATCTCTCACTTTCATCGAAGTTGACGGCCAAGTAGTCCAAGCAAACCTATCAGTCAGCCGTTCCTGCCGTTCGTTGATCTCTTTCTAGATGCGTTCGAAGTTCTTCATGCAATTGCGACCCCATATCAAGCTTTCCAAGATCACAACAGCTCTTGAAATCCACAATAGGTGCGTTCTGAAGCCTGATGATTAGAAAACCAAGCGTTTCCAACCCCACGGCCCTGGGGAAGGGTCGCTGGGGTCTCTCCGGAAGGCCTTGAAGAATGGCCCGTCAGGGATACCTCCCACAGAAAATGAAACATCCAGGTCCTCCTTTATAATACCCGTGTCAGACTCAAATGCAGAAGTAACAGTCTCAGCTGCTCCGAGGAAGGAACGTTTTGGGGGCGAAATCTGAGCTCTTCGGGGGGGTATATATTGTGCGTACCCTGCTCTTCTATCGAAAATCCACGACACAGCGTTGTGTTCAATTCCGATTTCCAGTTGAAGTTTCACGGCTTCCATCGTCACGAATTTTTGCAAGGCAACAATCGGGAATTTACTGAGGGTGTTTCTTTTGCCTAGTCTTGGTTACTGTCTGCTACAATACAGGCGACGTCGTCCCTCATCCTTAGCGTCCATCACTAGCAGGCTAGCCATCCCTGCTTACTTGTACAGGGGCTAGAGGTTAAGGGGGGTGTCGAGGCCGATGGGGCCCATGAAGTTGTCCCAGTCGCGGCGGTTGAACTGCCAGCCGGCCACCTTGAGGAGGGGATGGATGGGGTTACGCAGGCCCCAGCGGTCGCCGTAGCGGTCCTTGTTCTCGTCGTGGTAGTTACTGAGCTTCTCATCGGCGGCGCTAGGACCGGCCCTGGTCAGCTGAGGCATCGCGTCCAAGGGGGGCTGCAAGTCCAACTGCATGAGATACGTCAAGATGTGTTGGGGGATCGTAAGGGAGTCACCGGCGAGGCCGGGGACGTTGATGTTGTCGACACTGGCGTAGACTTCATCCATGTCGTCAGCGGTGAGGGAGTGGTCGTCGATCTGGTCCTCGGCGGGAGGGTCGGTTATGCCGTAAGACCCCCGGACGAAGGGATGCATGACCCAGGCGAGGCGGGAGCCCGGACGAATGTACTCGTGGTCGTCGCGCTTCCAGAAGTGCTGCTGGCGGAGGCGGGCCTCGTCCCAGAAGACCCAGCCGCAGCGGCGGAAGCCCTCGATGCTCTTGGCGCTGGCGTTCTTGAGGAGGCGCCAGCCGAGGTTGGACTGCTCCTCGCGCTTGCCCGGGTTGAGGCCAAGGTAGACAACGGGCTCGTCGGCGGAGTCGTTGCCGTCGTCACTTCCGTTGTCCTGGACGACAGTGCCATGGAGGTGGACGGCGAATTCCTCGTCGGGCTCGACCCAGAGTCGGTTCGGGTCCATGCCGAAGTACTGGGCCTGCTCGGGGGTGGCCATGTTGGCGAGGAGCTTGTCCTGGTTGTCGCGGAGCCAGTAGACGTAGCGCCAGGGGCTGCAGCCCAGGAGCTCGTGAAGATGGTCCAGGCCAAAAGTCGCAATCTGCTTGACGAAGGTCGACTGGGTCTGGACGTCAAGGAAGGGGAACTTGCGAATGGGAGCCTCGACACCAAGGCAGTTGCGCATCTTGAAGTCGACATGGAAGGGACTCTGGCCAGGGGCCACTCCGGCCTCCTGGTGCAAGGGAAAGTCCCCTCGGAGGATGGCGTAGGCCTGCGTGATGGAGTCGCGGGCCTCCTCGACGGTGCCGGCGCCTCGGATCCTGTCCGCCCGGGCGGCCCAGCCCGCCACGAAGCGCGGGATTTCGGCCATGTACTCGCGCACAAGGAGGAGGTGCAGGTCCAGGACGTACTTCTGGACGCAGGTGATCTCCTCCATCTCCCAGGCGTCGAAGAAGTCGGACAGGAGGTCCTTCTGCTCGGCCATGCTGTAGAGCTGCGCGCCGGGGCGGGCCTTGATGACCTTGCTCATAATGTCGAAGCGGCAAAAGGCTCGGAGGAGGCGGACGCGCTCAGAGGGGTAGAAGTCGGTGAGAGGGCTGGCGGGGACGAGGGTGTCATACCGTGAGGTAGAGCCGTTGGCCTGGCCACGGGAGGGGTGAGACCAATCAGGGAAGCGTAGCTGAAGGTGGCCGGTGAAGATGTCCGCGTTCTTGTGAGCAAAGTCCCTGGCAAACGGGACGACAATGCGCTCGAGGTAGTGAGCAGCCTCGATCTTGTCGAGCTCAGACATCTTGGAAACAAGGTCTCCGTTGTGCCACTTGGTGAGGTGAAGCTTGACGGCGGCCTTCTTCTCGTCGTCGGTAGCGAGCTGGGCAAGGTTCAGGAAAGTAGTGAAGGCGTGGGCGTCGGGGAAGACCTGGGAAATGACGTCCGCGCCGAGCTCGCTCTCTAGGAGCTGCTTGGCGAGAGGGAGACTGGCGCGGTACATGGCAGCCGAGTGGGAGCAAATATTGAGGGCATCCTGGCGCTCGACATTATTCAGGATGGCCTTGCGGATCTCGATGGGGAGGCTGGCGAAGACATCGCCAGAGCGCTTCCGGTCGGCCATAGGGGTGACAGGAAGGAGAAGTGCTAGGGGTTTGAGGGGCATTGGGGACGAGGTTGATGAAAGTGTCGTCTAGCCTTCTCAGTGATGAGAAGCTGAAGGCCAGATGATGATGATGGTGTTTTAATGCTCAAGCAAAGGCAAGTCGAAGATTGACTTGGCTGTGTCCAGGCAGCTTTGGTTGTTCTGTTTGTGTTTGCGAGCCCAAGCCGACAGGAAACGAAAAAAGGGCTGTGTCTAATGGAGTAAGGCGAAATGTTTCGAGGAAGGAGCTCGAATATTGACGTCTGCCCGGCTTGTTTACCTGTCCTTGAAACCGAATTTTCTCATTGGCCGGTCGAGTTGCTCTGAATTTACTACTTTAATTCTCTCCATGACCGTCGGTTTCTCCTTGCTTTCTCTGAAAACAGAGATTTTCAGTGCCCTGACCGTGAGGAGGTGAGTGCATCGGCCCCCATCCAGGGAAAGCACAGAGAAAACAGGGGACCTCACCCAGCAAAGTAAAAGTGCCCCAGCTCTTTCAAATGCCATAAAAGACTGAACATGAGTTTTGTGAGTTGTGTAAGCTCTTCATGAGTTGCCTTCGCTCTTTGCGAGTTGCGCGCGCTCTTTGTGAGTTTTGCTGTCTGAAAGGCTCATTTCAGCTTGGGTTCCAGCAGTCTCCGCAGACAGTGTTTTTCTTCTACTGGGATCCCATTCTAAGCCTAAAATTACTGCAGCATACTCCTTCCACTCAAAGATCTCTGAGTTTCCAGGCTGTATACTCTGCTCTCGCCTCTTTGGTTCTTTGGACCAGGGGACAATGTCCTCTTCTCTGCTCTCACACTTTAATTTCCCTGGCAGGGAAGTGGTGCCCTCTGCTCTGCTCTCGCTCTCTTAGTTCACTGGATTCTGGGACGGTATTCTCTGCTCTGCTCTCGCCACCTTGATTTACTGCATTAAGGGACACACATCTGCTTTGCTCCCACATCTTTGGTCCCCTACACAGAAGATGGTGCCCCTGTTTGCTTTGCTCCCACTGTTCTAGTCTAGTCAATGGAGAGACAATGTCCTCTATCTTGCTCTCATTGTTCTAGTTCAGTCAATGGAGGTCCCTCTGCCTTGCTCCCGCTCTCCTAGCTCACCACCCAAAGGAGGCGGGTACCCTCAACCTAGGATCCCACTCGCCCCTGTGGTCAAAACAACAACCAACCCCCAATCGGCCAATCACAAAATTCAGAGCTACAGTATTTAATTTTGCTCACACGATGTATTTTCTCCTGCACCCGCCTTTTTTGTATGTCCAGAAGCAGCTAGCACCGTGCCAGTTCTTCCACACCCACACTGCAATCACTCCTCCTCCTCCTCTACCCTATAAATACCCTTCCTCTCCTCGCAACCCTTCCTTCTTCGAAAGTTTTTCTCTTCTTCGCCAACTTTCTCTTATGCAAAACATCATTTGCAGTCCTTCCAAGCCACCCACACATCCTTCACCCATCTCTCAACACCAGTACGTCTTCAACTCTCTTCACCTCTTCCATCTTTCCTTTTGCTTACCAGCTTCAGCCTTCATTCACTATGTACATCAACAACAACGTCGTCGCTTCGGCCATCTTGGCCTTCACTGGCCAGGCCATGGCTATTGAGTACGTTCAACATTTCGGCTCGACCCGTAAGTCTTCCCTTCCATGGCATCGCCAACCACACAAGCTGACAGTTCCATCCAGGCTCGGTCCAGGAACCCTTTCTCACCACCATTACGACTGACGTCGGTTTTCCGTTCACTACGGACACTGCCAACCAGGGCATCACCGGTAAGTTTCATCTTCACTGCCGCCTTGACGCCCAGCAACTGACAACATCTCCAGTCCTTCAGAGCGAGGTTTGCTCCGTGAGCACCGTTTCGATCTGTGAAATGGTTCACCTCACTTCTGTCATCGAGACCACCTCTGCTACGCAGACTGCTCCCATGACCACGGCCATGGTTGACACCATCGTTCCCACCAGCGTCGCTGAGGTGACTTCCACCTCTGCCCTCGACACCATCTCGACTTCTGTCGAGACCGCCACCCAGGCCACCCAGGCCACCCCGACCCCTTCCTCTGGCGGCCAGAAGACCGAGATCGATGTCTTCGGCATGCTCGCCGGCGTTGCCGCCTATATGATCATCTGATCTCCTGTTCTGGGCATCTCGGGCGTCCGCTTTTGCATCGCTCGTCGGAACTTTGGCATCACCTCTTGGAGTTCCTCGGCCCGGATCAGGATTATGGCGGAAGGGACGGATTGGTATCGACTCAGTGGTTCACATAGATAGCTTCGTTCAGGACATCAAAGTCCACAGACATCAGTATCGCAGAATCAGAACCCAGTAACTACGCTTGTCTTTTCCCTTTCTCAATCGTGAATGTGCGCTTGCGCGAAGGCATGCGCTGAAACTAGGCGCCGGCGGCAGCAGCAGGGCGCAGGATCTATCGTCAGATCTCCGCGAAATATCGCTGCGAAATGAATTATCCAATGCCTCCCTTCACCCTCGTCTCCCATCATGCCCATCGTATCTCGCATTCTCCCGCGTTCCCTTCGTCTCTCGCCGTCTGCCCCAAGCTCGAGTTATCACATCCAGCCACCGTCGCTTCTTTCTCGGCCTTGGTTTGGTGGCGACGAGAGAAGGATTGGATTCAATGAGCCTATGAGCGAGGCTGATTGCGACGAGCCAAACAGATGCAAGATCACCCTACTTATAAGTTATTCGCATCCCCCCCGTCTGTCGCCATCTCGCCATCTCCCCATCTCGAGTTTTCCCACCGTTTCTAAGAAATGCGAGAACGCGACCGAACCAACGCGATTCCTTTCCCTTTGTTTTGGGGGGGCCTGTGGTGCTGTCTTTCAGGTGCTCCGAGACCCCGGCCGTGCTCCGACTCGGCGGTCGTTCAGCGAATGGAAGCTCGGAGTGGGTCTCCGGAGCAACTGGGGCCGAAAGGCTTCGGTGCACACCGGCCTGAAAGCCGACCTCATTCAGGGCGTCGGGGAGTTGCGAGAAGCGCCCAGAAAATCGTCGAATTTTTTAAGGAACACGGGAAAGCAGTTTTTTTGATCGGATTAGGACGATTACTTCGGATTCGTGGGCATTCTACGGGCGTCGAGCGCAGTGGAGGGGCTTGGCTGGGTCTTGAGGTATGGACGTGGCATCGTGGGACCGCTTCGCTCTGAGCAGTGGGCCAGCGAATTTGACGAGACAGGTACGTGAGCGGTAAAGACTTCTTCATGTCCCAAATCGACTGACCAGGCTATTTGCAGATCAACCTCCCGAGCGTCAGAAATCCCGAACGGCTCTCAGCCGATGCTCGCGATGTTACTCAAGCCGCACGCGTTCGAAACCGCTTTAAATTCCGACGGGCATACCGGAAGCGGTGGCCACAGAGAGTCCTTCGATTGGCGATGCTGCCTGTGCCAGTTGTCTCAACGCCTAATGCCATCGCTGTGCGGGTACAACCAGCAATCGTCTAGAGCATCCTCGCTGTGAGCAGAGATGGAAAAGCGCTTCCTCTCTGGAGTCATTCCATTATGAATGCTCTGAGAAGGCAGCAGCATGATCTGGGTGAGGCGTCAGTCCTGACGGTCTGGGTTCTCTGACTTGGCTATCTGCTTCTACAAAATGCAGCTCTCCTTCGATCCAACGTTCACGGAGACGATCTCCAATTACTCGTCGTGCCCAGAAGCGTAGAATTTGTCTTCAGAGGTTTCGAAGGGCCGGTTTCAATTGTACGAAACCTGTGTCCCCATCGTTGCGTATCCCAAGATCATCGTCGCGCTGCTCGTAAGTTTCACCTCTACTTGTTGAGTTGACTTGCCTGTACCATGAAGAATCATTTACTAATCTATGTTTTAAACAGCTTCCTACCTATCCTCCGACGGACTTCCTATGAACTGCGTTCGAAGTCTCTCGGGGACGTTCAGCACACCGCAGTCCTATACGGTCTCATCGACCCTCACCTCGTCTTTCTCAAGGTCTCCGGAGACTGTGGCGGTTGCATTACATCATGGACGGGAACAGAGTGGAGAGGAGCTGCGGATTCCTGGTTACTTGCCAGCGTCAACCGTCTTCGGTCAGAAAACGGCGTTCAAAGGGCAAGACGGACACGTACAAGGCGTCTCGAAATGTTGGACCCGCGCCGTCGTGGGATGTCGGAAGCTCCACGGAAGACCGGCCTCCGAGGAAATGAGGGGGAGCCAAATCCCGGAATAAACCTTCTTGCAAGGTCTAACCTAGGTACCTAACCGTTGCCCACTCCTATCACCATCGTTGCCGTTGTCCAGAAGACGCGCGTTGCGGTGCAGATTTCTCCCTTCCCGGACGCCGATCAGAAGTACCTTGAGGATCTTTCCCTTTACCCAGGACCTAGGCGCCCTAGAAGAGAGAAGAAAAGACAGGTTTGGGAACTCCCGTCTTTTTGAACGCGGGCCTACGGCGTGCGCTGACTCGGTCTCTAAAACAGATACCGACGCCTGCAATGCTCGAAGCGGCCCATGACCTCGAAAGCAAAACCCAAAACTCCCGATCACTGCTGAACGGGGGCATCTTACAGGCGGTGGGGACGAAGGGGCCTGGGAAAGAGGGGGGTTTGCGGGCCATGCAAGAACGATGGGCCTTTCCTCCCGACGGCCAAGACGTCGGGGTAGCAACACGACAAGGCTGGGGGCCGAGAGAAACGGGTGCATCAAATCTCTCGCGATGGGTATGGAAACCAGGCTTGACTGGAACAATAAGGCTTGCACGTGCCCTCTGGCGACGGGAAGACATGTTTCTATCATGTTGGAAAGGCTAGAGGCTCAAGGGAGAGCATGAGGACAGAGAGAGACGGAAGCACAGGACCGCGTGACAACCACAGTGACCTCCACGTTGTGAATGCTTCCAGGTCGATACATAACCTCATCCTCGTCACATCGTATATACACATCTCCCCCAAATCTATCATTAAATCCAACCACATCAATCATAACATCATACCCTAATTAGGCCTCCCAACGCCCTCCCCCCTCCTCCTCTCAACAACCTCACAAACCCACCTCCCCCTCTCACACCGTCCCCCCTCCTCCCAAAACCAAACAACCTCCAACCCGCCCAGCAACCCCCTAACCTTCCTCCCCAGACTCCCAGCGATGCCCTTAACGCAGACCTCCCTCATCGCACCCCTCTGCACCCTCCCCAACCTTTTCTCCGTAACCAGGAATCTTTCCATGACGCCTAGAGTCTGCCAGGACCAGGTATTCTCCCCATACGCCATCAAATCCGTCTCGTGGTACAGCTGTCGACACACGGGTCCTAGGAGGGTCATTCCTTTCGAAAGGACGTGACGGGCCCGGTAGCGCCAGGGGTTTGCCGGGGGATGGAGAGCGACGCAGTGGAAGGACTGGCTGCGCGGGTCGTGTAGCACGTGGATCCGGCGGGAGGAGAGCAGGATCCGGTAGATTTTGTTGCGGATCTCGGGGGGGAGGCGGAGGAGGGGGGAGTGGAGTTTGTTCAGGTCCCATCTGCGTTCGATTCTCTGGTCAGCTTTGTGGTTTCCTTTGTCTTCGTCGTCGTCGTCGTCGCGTGTCTTGGTTCCCAAGAGAGAGACGTGGGGGATGGGGTAGGGAACGAACTCACAGCTCGGCTTCTCTCGAGCCCCACTCCGGAAGGTATCCGAGTACGCCATGTCGTTTGCCCTTTCCATACGTCGCGGGATGCATAGGCCAAGGGTAGGAGGGAGGGGATTGCCGCCGCGATGTCTGTTACGACAAAGTGCGTGGAGGACAGACGTTCGACTCGACGCGGTGACAGCCGCGGTCGGAGGGGCGAATCAGCCTGGGCGATCTCCTGGGCCGGTCCGTGCTCTGGGGAACCCTTGCTGCCGCGGTTTACCTAATCTTGCGCATCACCACATCATCACCAAACAGAGTCAACGACAAGCAATCCTAGACAAGATGGAGGTATCGTCAATATGAACAGACAGGCTATGCCGCCAATACACCGCGCTATATAATTTACAGCCCCCCTACGCCGCCACGTCCGCGCTCCGGTGCGTGCAGACGGGACACCCCTCCCGGATCCGGTCCTTCAGCAGCCGCGCGTGCGTCACCTTCGCGCCGACCCGGTACCCCGTGCGGAGCGACTCCTCGCTGCCGAGCCCGTAGTCCGTGTCGACCTTCCTGCCGGGGTACAGCACCTCCAGCAGGTGCGACAGGTGAAAGACGTGCCCGCACGCGAAGCCCACCAGCGTCTCCATCTCGTAGTCCGTGAACGGCTCGTGGCACTGCGCGCAGTGGCCCGCCTTAGGGGCCTGGTGCGTGTGGCCCGGCTGCTCCGTCTTCGTCGGCAGGAACTTCTCTTCCACATCGTCTGCGTGAACCGGGGGATGGACTACGTCCCGGACGTGGAGGTCCACGTGGTCCGTCGACTGCGCGACGACTTCGAACTTGATTCCCTTGCGCTGCCCGCTGCGCAGCTCGTTTTGCGCCGCCGCCACCTCGCTGCGGAGCACCTTTGCGACGCCTGAGCTGATGCTGTGCTGGATTTCGTGCTCCTTCATGATGTGCTTCAGGCCTTCGCGCAGCCCCTCAATTTCGAGACCCTCAGGGATACGCCGGACAAGCTTGATGGGATTGATGGCCGTGCCCACCTCCTCCAGCAGGCCGCGGATGAAGCTCGGCTTGTCCATGCTATAGTCCAAAAGATCCTCCCACAGGTCGGGGTCGTCCTGCTGCTTGGCAAAGTCGATGGCCTTCTTCACGTCTTTTAGACGGTCGATGATGAGGTAGAGCGCGCGCTTCATCTGGCCCGTCTTGGAGTACAGGTACACCAGCTCATCGTCATACCTGTATTTCTCGCACTCTTGAACCGCCTGGTTATTGTTAGCGACGCTCAGTACGTGACATCGGTACTTGGCATACCTTTTCAAAAGCATAGGACGTCGACGACTTGAGGAAACTCATCAGCAGCGAGCTGTCGTACTTGGCAAATAGCTGGACGGTCAAGTCGGCGAAGTCGTCGACGAGCGATTGGCTGTCCATCAGTAGTCTGTCCCGCGTCTCGCCCGAGTGCTCCGCGATACCCTCGCCCTTGTACAGTCCGCGGAGGTAGAAGAACAGGTACAGGGCGAGGTTCTTCTCCTGGAGCTGCGAGACAACCACCGAGGGCTTGACCAGACCGTGCTGTGCCTCGTCCACAAGCAGCGTTATGGCCTCGGACGTGGCGGCTTCGTAGTCGGCCGGCCCCAGGAACTCTTGGTTTGGTGGGACGCGCAAGCCGATGAAGCTGGGGATGTCATCGGCGACTGCTTCGGCGAGGTGGTTGTCGCGAATCAGGCGGAACGCAGAGTCTGCGTCTTGAAGCTTGATGTAGCACTTGAGCGACTCGCGGAAGCGCCCGTTCGCCTCGTGCAGCCGTGCCAGCGACTCCACGACGATCTTCCAGTCGCGGCCTTTCTCGCCTCCTTCGACGCTGTCCTCGCGAACGTCGCGGTACTTGAGCTGGTTCTCGAGCGCCGTCGTGACGGTCTTGATGTCGAAGAGATCCGTCGACCAACGGTCCAGCAACCCTCTAAATCGCAGCTTGTCCACTTGAATGTAGTGGTTGAGGACGACTTCATAGATGGTGCCTGGAATGGGTGGGTACATTGGCTCGGACGGGATGTAGTTGGTGATCTCGTCAAACTTGTCGGCCCCCGCGAACGTCCATACCCACTTCTCCCACCGCTCAGATGAGCCGAGGACCTTGCCGCAAATCCTTCCGGCCTCGGCCCAGTTCCCGGCTTCGATGAGCTCGCGTACCCATAGCTCGCCGATTCGCCTCTTTTCCTTGATAGCGGAGGAATTTGGATGTCTCGTCAGTCCCGTCGATCCCATGACCGATGAGCCGTCGTCATACAAGTCGTCCTGGCTGCCGTGCTGATTATCCGGCGTACTTGGAACGAGCTCGTGGAGGTTTTCAGGGGGTGAGGCCATTATTTCGGGGTGCTCATCCAACAACTCCCAAGCCTTTTGGTACTCTTGATGCTCCAGCAGCCAGCCCAAGTGGTCGCCAAGATCCCGTTTTGTTGCGAGAATGAAGTCGAAAGGACTGTGAACAAACACCTTGACACCCGGCTTGATGAGATTGGGGTGCACTGTCTGCGAGGTTTGCCTGCGTGCGGCACCAGCCATGCTTGGGGCAGAAACATCGTCGCCGCTGTTCCGGCTCATGATGCTTGCGCCCGAGCTAAAGAGCGTCCTGGGGTTGATGGCAGCGTTCCACATGTCGGAGCCGAACCCTGCGATGGCGTCTAAGGCTCCCTTCGAGGCGGACACTGCCGATGCGGCATTCTGAGCAGGCAGGACTCCCAGATGATAATCGCCGGACGATAGCCTCTCGTACCTGCTCACGCTGAGGCCATCTTTGTCGACTTCAGCTTGCGACGTGAGGTCGATCAACCTGAGCTCGGGAGGGAGATGGTTCTGGCGTCGCTTGATGCCGCCGGATGGCTCGCTGCCTGTAGATGTCGTAGACAGCTCGGACTTGTGGCCCTTGCCGGCGGTAGAGTCGTCGTCTTCGTCCTCGTCGTCTGGTAGAACATACGCTAAAACAAGGAGGAGATTTTGGGTATATAATGAAATTCCAGAAATTATACAGTCCATGCGGAGGCTGTCGAGTGTTAGCTGCGCCCCACGAACCATTTCACTCTGGCAAACTTACTGTTTTGCGATCTCAGCGCGACCGATCGACCTCTCACCTCCGCGCTTCCCAGCCACGAGGCCACCGGGATGAACATGAATGATCCATATTGTACCTCCCCAGCCAACCAGCAGTCTTTCAATCTTTTTGGTGCTCGCCAAGGCCTGCTGTCTCAAGCTTTCGGTCGCCGGCGTCGCAGCAACAACTTCCGTCTGCGCAGGAGCTGTCTCGTCCGTCTCAACAGCCTGCTCGTCGATCCACTCGGCGCGGCCCTTCCAGACACTGGCCATGGTTTCCCATTCGTCGGTTTGCGGACGGTCGATGTGTCCGATCCGCTTCCACGCGTCATCCGAGTCGCCGCTTTCGAGGTGCAACTTCGAACGCATAATCTTGACACCATGCTCGTTGAGCCAGACCACGTACTTTCCCGACAACGACCACTTTATGGTGCTGATGGTGCCCTCGCCGGAGTGCAGGATGGTGTCCTTGCCCGTGTTCGTTCCCAAACCCATGCTGCCAAGCCAGCCAGAAGCCGTGGCCGCGGCCGTCCCGACCGTCGTCGACGTGCTCCGACCCGCCTGTCCGCCGACCGTCATAATGAGCTGCCCGGCGAGACCACCTGACAGATACGTGCGATCGTTCTTGAAGTCTGGGGACAGCGCCACGGCTTGGACGGGACGGGCAAAATTGCGCAACTGGACATCTTTGCTGTCGGTGAGCGAGAAGACACAGACGTTGCCGTCCATGGACGAGGCTGCTACGTGTATGTTGTTGGAGGGCGTGTTCGGGACGGGCGTCGGCTCCTTGGGCCTTCGCGATGCCGCCGCCGGCGAACCCGACTGCTGGGACGGCGGGCGCCTTGCGACGCTCTCGGCAGCCTCAGCCGCAAGACGCTGTACGGCCTCCGATCGGGCGGTCGGTAGGGGAGGAGGATACGGGGATATCGAGATGCTCGTGACGGAGGCGGAGTGGGCTTTGTAGACTCGTAGCGATTGGAACATGGGAAGTTGGATTACGTGCTGGAACCGTCAGTGGGAGCTACGGAGGTGGATGCGGACAACCTACGATATTACCGTTATGAGTACCGATGATCTACGCACAGGAGAGTCAGCATGCGGCGAAACACAGGAAGATGCGCCGTACCATCTTGTCACCGGCTACTAGGAACGAGCTCGTCGCGTCACCGTTCCGGTAGATGGGCCCGAGATGCTGCGTCAAGCGAGCGTACTTAAGCCTGGGCTCTTCGTCTTCATCGTCGTCTTCGTCCTCCTCCTCGTCATCATCGTCATCGTCATCGTCATCGTCTTCGTCTTCGTCTTCGTCTTCCTCCTCTTCACCGCCGTCATTGTCACCATCGTCGCCCTTGCCATCTTCCTCGGCGTCTGTCACCTCGGCCTGCTTCTCCGCGCTCGGCCCCGCTCCGCCTTCGGATGCTGCGACTGCATCGCCAGCACCCAACTCCGATTGGGGCTCCTTGCCCTTCTGCGAAGTGCTGGATGCTTCGGGCGACGGACTACGGGGTTCGCGCTCGGTATCGGAATCTTCGATGGCGGGCTTCGTTTGGGCCTCGACCGGCTGGGGAGGGACGTCGGTCATTGTGCCAGAAATGCCGTCGACGTGGGTAGTGGCATGGCTAGCCGGCGGTAATGGGAAGCTTTGGCGTCTCTGTGTCGAGTCGTCGTCACGGTTGAGGGGGAGGAGGAAGTGGTGTGGGTGGGCGCGGAGGAGCAAAGGGCAGAGAGCTCTCGACCTCAGGTACGCTACTACCTTACCTTCAGGTACCTTGAGCTTCCGCTCGGTGTGGTGCGGTGAGGTGCTGCCGGTTCCGCTACGTCACGAGGCGCGGCGGTACGTACACCATCGACGATGGGAGCAGCTTCTGCAAAGAGAACTACCTAGGTATCTAAGTACCTAAGTACCTCCGTACTGTTGGGTTTTGTCTTGTGCTCTGAAAGCTCCCTCCAATCACGGCAGCAGGGTGAGATGCCCCTCCCCCACCCCAACCTGGAAGACACCTCTACAAATTAGTGGGCTGAACATTGACCTGTGCGCTGGGCAGGTGCACTGTAGCAACAGCAACAATTGCTGGGTGACTGCTGTGTAGCTTCGCGTCTGGCCGCCAGAACCGCGACTCCAAAAGATCATCACCGACGACAACCGAACAACCCACGCCCCGAACACACACCGCAGCCCGCTGCTGTGATGGCCCTCCTGCCCTCCCGCCTCCCCGCACACATCGCGACGTTCTGACCGGGTATTGCTCTGCGCATTCCGCGCCTGCGCGAGCGCAATGGCGTCCGTCAAGTCTCTGGGCCTGCACCTGCCGAGCGGCCTGCAAAACACACCGCACGAAGACGCCCCGCAGACGACATACACCTGGGAGATCGCCACCGACCCAGACCACGACGAGTACGAAGATGGAGGCGAGGTCGAGGACGAGCTGTTGGTCACCAAGGATTGCGTCGTCTGGAGCCGCGGCGGCGTCTTCCGCAAGTCGTACAAGTTCGATCTCGAAAAGGAACCCATCGCCCACGCGCTTCTCGCCTCGTTTCCCACCTCCGACCACGATACCAAGAAGGATGCAAAGAAGGGACCGCCGGGCAAGGCCGATGGCCCTCGCCGCCTGTCACGAGCATTGGTCGTCTTCCTGCGCACCCAGGCACACATCTACTTCCTCTCCGGCACGAGCCATGTCGTTCACATGCCCTTCGAAGTCGAGGCCGCCTGCGCCGCGCCGCAGGGCATCATTATACAACGCAAGCAGCGAGGCGACAGCAGCGCCCCCGTTTCTCTGAAGTTCCCGAAAGTGCCGCCCAACTCCTTCGTCTCCTCGCAGATCACCGTCACATCCCCGCGAAGCTCGCAACACACCGTCTTCTCCGTCGAAGGCCTCAACAAACCCAAATCCCTGCCTCTGAGGCTGGGCGCGACGTTGGGAAGCATGTGGGAGCCGCCTCTGGAACAGCCAGACTCGCACTGGCCGCGCTTGGTGTGTCTAATGGACCCTCTACAAGACCTGGGTCTCGTTGTAACCCGCCCCGAGGCCGGGACCCGAGAAAAGAAGGGGAAGAGCTCGCCAAAGTCGCCATACTTCCTTGACCCTGCGGAGGAGATTCTGCATGTCGAAGAGATCAAGCACCCTGGTGCCCCCAAGACGAAGAACCTGGAGCCCCTGATACTGGCCGTGACCATCAACCGAGAAGCTAGCACGTACGCCGTGTGGAGGATGACATACATCGAGAACGAAGACCCCTTCATCGGCCGCCTTAAGAAGGACAAGAGTCGAGCCGAACGTCGACGCAGCTCCATGCAGCCCAACTTCGCGAGCGGTGCTTCGACTCCAGTCCAGACCAACTTCCGCGAGAGCTTCGGCGCCACTCTTCCGGGGAAGCGATCGCGTAAGAGCGAGAAGGTTGAGAAGCTCGAAAAGGTGGAAAAGCCCCTGGATCTGGTCTCGTCACTGGATTTCGAAAAGGATACGGGCCGGAGGCAATCTCGTCGTGTCAGCTCGATGCTCGCTCGTGCCGACCTCTCGGCCTCCCAAGAACGGTCCGTCTTTGCCGACCAACCCCTTAACCCGAACCTCGTCGGATCCAAAGGCAGCCAGGGTCCCAGGCACAGCGGTGGCTACGGATCTTTCAACCACAACCAGACGATCCATCCGAGCCTCGGAAGCCTCCTAGAGGCCCCCATCGATGGCCTGCTGGAGGAGCTCAAAGCCGGTGGCGACTTTGAGGGTTTCCACAACATGGGACTTGACGATCACGTCTTTGATGGACTTACCCAGGAAGTCATGTTCACCAAGATTCAGACCATTTCCCTTGATAACAACAACGTGCGGTATTCGCTGTCTAAGCAACCCGCACGCGACCATTGCAAGGTGTTCATCTTGACGGCCCCCCAGTTCGCCGTCGACGACCCGCTCCGCGGTGAGCTGCTCATCGGCATTCAAGACTCCCTCGATAAGAGGCTGCAGCTTTTGTCTATCGATCTGCAACGAGGACCGCGGTTTCTTGTTCCGCCCAAACCCGGCAAGAGCGCTACCTCGGCCGAAGATCCTGTGCGACTGACATGCGGCGCTCTTCGACGAGCACACCACGTGGTGGATTCTTGCAAGGTGACGGACGGCGACATCTCGGTCATATTGATACTGTCTGAGGGACACGAGGGCCGCCGAGAGCTGAGCATACAGGCGCCGTGGAGCCAGATCACTCCTATCAACCTTCCGCTCATGTCCTTGGAGAATGTCCGGAGTCTACACTATTGTGGCCGCGTGGTTGACCGAGACGTCCGGCACCGCAAGTCCGAGGCAGTTCAGGTTGCTAATGGCAGTGTCGGAGGCCTTCGGTATTCCAAGGCAAAGGGGGTGGTCGACATGGTCGACAACGAAGACAGACACCATCAGATCCAAATCCAGCTTCAGCCTCACAACCCCTTGGTGCGGAAGGTGCTGGACGCGTGCAGGAGTATCTTGCCAGCGTCTCACGCCGAGAAGATGTTCCCAGGCTGGTGGCACACCATGATCTGGCTGCGGAGCGAAGAGTATGAAGTCGCAGACGCCGAATGGTCGGCGCTGGTTGTCCAGCTGCTTGCCATCTACCTGACTCTCGGCAAGCCCGACACTAAGCAGGCATCATCAGCAAAGCCCGCAAGGAGCAAGCGCCGACAGCATTCGGGGTCATTTGGGTCGATTCAAAGCCTCGAGGACTGGAACACACTGCAACTATACGAAACCCCCAACGCACTGGGATGTCCAGCCTGGCAGCAGACTCGCGGGTGGGAGTGGACTCTTCAGGAGGACCTCGAGGACGGCCTGGAGAGCAAGGCAAGCCCAAGCCTCAAGGAGTCCAAGTTTATGTCGACGCATATCCAATACGCTAGAGGTTATCTGTCGTCTATCCTCGGGGAGAAGGCCGCCGGCGCCAACGGCTACCTGCCCACTGGGATGCAACGCAGCGCCGAGAACCGCGGCAACGCAGCGTGGAATATTTTTGTGGCTCTCCACCTGCTTCTCGAAGAGCAGAAACTCGAAATCATGACGCCAGAGTACGCGTCGCCCGGCACGGCACAACTGAGGGTGGTCATGTGCCAGATTGCTCGCTGGCTTCGATGGCATGATTTCGTCGCCATGTATGAGCTCGGTATCCAGGAGGAGCTGGAGCCGCGCTACGACTCTGGTAAGTGTGATGATGGGTTTCCACGGGACACTGCTAACTCAAATAGAACTCCACCTCGAGGTTGGTCTTACCCAACCGTCAGGCGTCGACTTTGACGTCTTCCACTGGATCCAGACTTGCTTTTCGACGGGCCAATACCACCCCTTCCTTACTTTGGCGAATCTTTATCACTCGCAAACCATGAAGTCCGAGCAAGGCTATCTCAAGGACTCGAGATGGGCAGCCATCACCCCAAGAACGCTCATGTTTAAGCGCCTATTTGAGAAGCTCACACCTAAAAGCAGTCCGGTCAGCATTGTTGAGGCCATGCATGCCGCCGGCATCAATGGCAGAGTGCTGGAGACCCTTCCCGAGTCAGTTCTTACGCCCTTAAAGGACTCCATCGCCAGATGCCAAGCCCGACCGCCGGCATCGTGGCCAAAAGAGCTACTAGAGTTGGTCAACCGCGGCGACATCAGCATGGTTCTAGCACATAACAAGAAGCTCGAGAAGAGCGGTGCCAATATTATTGTAAGTCCTCGACATCGGGGCCCGATGTCATACTAACAATACTACTAGACACCCACCCATAATGCGTCGTGGGACTACCGGACCATCTGCCAGAGCGTCGAAGAGTATAATAACGTCGGCTTTGACGAAGGAGAAGGCACCGAGAGACAGGCCGTCATTCGAGCACTCTTCAAGGAAGACCGACGTCTTAACGAGGCACAGGAACTCTTGTCGACACATCGGTCTCGTGTCGTTCGTCTCGAGACACAACCCGGCTGGTCGGAGAGCGAATACCTCGAGAGGCAGAAGGAGCTCGTATCGAGGATTGCTACCGGCACCTTGGCAATTCCGGCTGGTCGCGCTCTATTGTACTACAGCCTCCGCTACCCTCTGCTCACGCAAAAGTTCCACGTCGGAGGCTTCAACCTCAACTGCATCGTCCGCCCCGCCAACGTCACGGTGGGGGTCGACAAAGCCATGTTCACTGAAGAAAAGGTCTGCTGGGGCTTCTTCCACCAGGGCGTGGCGGCCGGCCTCGCCATCTCGCCCCAGGCCAAGGGCATCGACACCTCGTGGATCTTGTACAACAAGCCCGGACAAGACCTTAGCAACCGCCATGCGGGTTTCCTGCTGGCACTGGGTCTGAACGGCCATCTGAAGGGCATCGCGAAATGGGTTGCCTTCAAATATCTTACACCAAAACACACAATGACCTCGGTCGGTCTCCTGCTGGGTCTCGCCGCGTCGTACATGGGCACCATGGATTCCCTCATCACCCGTCTGCTTTCGGTGCATGTTACTCGCATGTTGCCTCGCGGGGCCGCAGAGCTGAACCTTTCGCCTTTGACACAAACGACCGGTATTATGGGCATCGGTCTCTTGTACTGCAACAGCCAGCACAGGCGCATGAGCGAGATCATGATGTCTGAGGTTGAGCATGTGGACGAGGAGGATGAGGACGACCCTCTGCGGAGCGAATGCTACCGCCTTGCTGCTGGTTTTTCTCTGGGCCTCATCAACCTCGGTAGGGGCAACGATTTGAGAGGTCTGCACGACATGAGGCTCACCGAGAGTCTCGTCACCATCGCCACGGCGACCAAGAAGGTCGAGATGGTCCACGTCCTGGACCGCGCGGCCGCCGGTGCCGTGATGGCGCTCGCCCTGATCTTCATGAAATCCGAGGACCACATCGTCGCCCGCAAGATTGACGTCCCAGACTCGGTCGTGCAGTTTGACTACATCCGTCCCGATATCCTCCTCCTACGCACCGTCGCGAAGAACCTGATCATGTGGAGCAAGATTGAGCCGACATTTGAGTGGGTGCTGAGCAGCCTGCCGAAGCCGTACCGGGTCCGCCACAAGCTGATCAGCACGAACAAACTGAGGAGTACCGATCTTCCGTTTTTCAGCATCATCACCGGCCTCTGCTTCTCGATCGCGCTGCGCTATGCGGGCAGCGCGTCGACGAGGGTGCGCGACCTCTTGATACACTACCTCGACAACTTCATCCGCATCTCCCGCATACCCGCGACGCCGCGACCGCCACCGAACGATCACCCGATGTACGACGAGGAGCTCGCCCGCTCCAACGCGCGTATGTGCCAGGATGTCCTTGCGCTCTCGGCGGCCATCGTCATGGCGGGCACTGGCGACCTGGTCGTCCTGAGAAGACTGCGTCTGCTGCACGGCAGAGACGACCCCGACACTCCCTACGGCTCCCACCTGGCCGCCCACCTAGCAATAGGCTCGCTATTCCTGGGTTGCGGGACGGCCACCTTCGGCACCAGCAACATGGCCATTGCCAGCCTGCTCATCGCCTTCTACCCCGTGTTCCCGACGTCGGTCATGGACAACCGATCACACCTCCAGGCCTTTCGCCACTTCTGGGTGCTGGCGACCGACCCCCGCTGCCTCGTGGCCAAGGACGTCGCCACGGGCCAGCCCGTCTCGGCGCCCATCGAGATCCGCCGCAAGCGGGAGAAGAACGAGCCCCCCGAGCCCGAGGACGGGAACTCCTCCGTCGTCCGCCAGACGCCGTGTCTCCTCCCGCCGCTCGCGGAGATTGCTAGCATCCGGACCAAGGCGGGCCCCGCGTTCTGGGACCTCGAGCTCGATTTCGAGAAGAACCCGGCGCTGGCGGAGGCATTCGCGAGGAACCAGAGTTTGTATCTTCGTCGTCGGCCTGCGCAGGAGGCGCCTTTCAGTTCGACTCTGCGGGCACTCGGACGGGATGCCCTCGCTGATGTTGCGGATGATGCGAGACGCGATCCGCTGGAGTGGATATTCGGCCTCGATGCGCTTCGCGACCTCACCCACGCCGAGCGCGCGACGGTGCTGGACAGAATGGCCAGCGCAGACGGCGCCGCGGGCGAGACATCCGGCTCCTCATCCTCCATCGACGCGCGTCTTGTACTCGAGCGAGGCCTGGACGGAACTTCGAGGGAGCGCCTGCTCGGACTCAGGATGTTGTTTGAATGGGCGGACCGCCGCGCGCAGCTTGAAGGCGGATCGTGGGCGAAGGCGCTCGCCAAGGCTGGTAACGAAGGGAAGCGGCAGGAGTGGTGGCTTCGCGATAGCGTCGTCGAGGATCTCAAGGGGCGCGTGTTCCTCGCTGGGCGTGGGGACGCCACTGCCGGCAACTCGCAGAGTCTGGGGTGATTGACGTCTAGAGAAGCCTGCATTGTTTTTGGAGCTTACCATGAAAGAGAGAAGGATGGGGTTGGTAGACATACCCTTGCATTGTTAATGAGAAACGTTTTTACTCAATATCATGCATCGAGACCGCCTATTTTGACTGGTTGCCGGTGCTATTTTGACTGGGTATCTCATTTGATCTAATTGATATGGCCATCACTGTCACCGTCGCTGTTATCCGTCGCCGTCGTTTTTTTAGTATTCTTGAATCAGTACGTAGTATTGTAAGAGGTGTGTATTTGTTAGGACGCTCACAGTCAAAAATAGCACCGGAACCCAGTCAAACCAAGGCGGGCTACATACATATCACCATTCGAGCATCGCAGGAAAGTATGTTTCAAAAAGATCTAAAGTTTTTATTCCGACTGTAAAAAAGAGAACCCACCCCCCTATGTTTTTTGAGTTCCTCTCGCCCCCGAGTTCCCCCTTTGCTTCTACATACGCACTACACACACACTGACTGCCCTGTCCCGGGAAAGGTTTCCCCCCGAGGATTTTTGCCCTGTAAACGCCGTGCCAATGCAAAAAGAAAAAGAAGCCTTGTTTAGGGGGAGGGGGGGATTGATAGCTCGTCGTCTCGCCAACCGTTCCTTCCTCCCCTTCTCTCCCCGACCCCGTTCCCAACTCTATATCGTAGAAAAATCGAGTCCATGGATGTAAAGCGTGGGTATCGTAGGTCGAGAGATTGGGGGGAGAAAAAGAGGTATCCCAGCCTTTTTTTCCGTTTTGATCTATCCGATGGATATCACATCACACACGCAAACACACCCTCGATCGCAGGAAAATAATCAGTATCCTCAACCGGTTGTGAGGGGGAGGAGCGGGGGGGAAAAGGTTGTTGGTGGAATATTGTTTTTGATTTTGTCTTGTCATTGTGTCCAGTTCGTCTACTTGGAAACGGCGGCGGTCAGGACCTGGGTGCGGAAGAAGCCGCCCTTGGTCTTCTCGATGACCTGCTGGTAGACGTTGTTGGGGGGGTGGTTCATGATGACGGTGCCCTCCTGGGAGTCGATCTTTGCGTCGAGGCGGGTCTCGCGGATGAGGTTGACGATCCACTTCTCGCCGTCGGCCGGGTTGAGGCCCAGCTTGGCGGAGAGGTCGCGGATGTTCATGCGGCTGAAGATCTTGCAGTAGCTCTCGCAGATGAGGTGGCGGGCGGCGTCGACGAAGGCGTCGGACGAGGACATGAGGAAGAAGTCGGCGCGGAGGACCTCCTCGGCCTTGCGGAGGGCCTCGCGGGCGGCGTTGAAGTCGTGCGCGACGTAGAGGGCCGAGACGAACTCGGTCACCGGGTCCGAGTACTCGTAGGCCTCCTGGCGGACGTAGCGGATCACGTCCTTCATCTGCTTCTGGTGGAGGGAGGAGTTGCGGGAGCGGGAGCGGCCGGTGATGACGGCGGCGATGAGGTAGCGCAGGATCCAAGGACAAGAAGTCTGGATGGTGTTGATGTAGGGGGCGGAGAAGAAGAGGTCGAGGACGGGCTCGCGGGCGGCCTCGGAGTTGAAGAGGGGGAACAGGGCCCAGTGGACGAGCATGGTGCGGTGGTCGAGCTGGGCGCGCGGGTTGTTGAAGAGCTTGGAGTCGATGCCCTCCTTGACCTTGGCGATCTCCTCGACGGCCGAGTCCCAGTTGGTGGTGAGGATCTCGGAGGCGAGCTTGCCCCAGGTGGCCGACGAGACGCGGTCGTTGTCCGTGGAGAGGACGCGGAACTGGTAGAGCAGCTCGGCCGCGGCGCCGTAGTTGCCGCAGCGGAACTGGAACTGGCCGAACTCGTAGAGGGCGTTGACCATTTCGATGGTGACCTGGGGTCGTCAGTATAAGATGTCCCGACAAAAACAGGCCAGGGGGTACGTACGTCGTGGTCCTTCTTAAGGAACTCCAAGTTGGCAACCTTGTCGCTCCTCAGCGCGCCAACAACATCCTCGCGGGTCAGCAGCTCCGAGATCTTGGCCGTGTCGGCCTCGAACTTCTCCAGCTGGGCGATGACCTCGCCGCGCTTCTTGGTGTACTCGGCGGGGGGCTCGTCGCCGCCGTTGAGGTCCTGGTACAGCTGGGCGACGTAGTCGGCCATGTTGGTGTCCTCGAGGAGCTTGATCTTGCCCGCGAGGATCTTGCGCGCCTTGGCGTCGTCGCCCTTCTCCTCGGCGCGGCCGGCCTCGAACTCGATCAGCGGGAAGACCAGGTGGCGCGAGAGCTGCGAGGCGAGCCTGGGGAGAATGCTCTCGCCGTCGAGGGCGGCGTAGATGTCCTCCATTTTTGCGGTGAGGGTGTGGGTGGGTGTTCGTTTGCGGTCGGGATATGGTTCGAGGGTGGTGGACGAGGGTGGTATCGAATTTTTTATCGAAAAAAAACTCGAAAATCGGTATCGTCGGGGGTGGGAGGGGGGTGTGTGGGTGACGTTCCGGTCCGGATGGCCTCTACTCTCTCGCAATCGACGACTTGCAATGCCAAACTGTTTTCTCGCGCGCGGAGAGGGGCAAAAGAGTTTTGGGCATTTTCGCCAAACAGATTGGTGGGGGGTTCGGCTGTGCCGGCGTTTTGCCGACCGACCACGCCTAAATTCACTGTGAGTCGGTGCTTAGCTAAGGCTTTCGTCCTGTAAGGCACACCGGAGCTAGGTACCTAGGTACACTGTAGGCACTAGGCAGTCGAACGGTAAACCATTGGGAAGGCTGCGGGTGGGTCCCCCGCGCGGCTGTCCAGCGCGAATCCCTTCAGCGAAACTTCTGTTAACCGTCCCCCGTAACTCCGACCTCAGGTTGCCGCCGCGAAATCACGACAACCACCCAACCCGCACATATAGCCCAAGATGCTCACACCCGTTACCAGGGCCGTCGCCAGGCCATTCCTCTCAACGACGATACGCTTCTCCTCCACATCCACAACCGACGCCGCCGCCGCCGCCGCATCAACCTCCACAACAACTTCCTCAGCGACAGCAGCAGCACCGAAGACTAACAAGATGTTCACGGCCGCCAAAGCAGCCAAGATCGCCGCGGCGCCCAAGTCCAAGAAGCCCCTCGTCATAGCGCGCTACTCCATCGGCCTGACCGTGGGGAACAGCTACCCCGTGTACAACACCTCCAAGGCGGCCGGGTCGACCAAGATCACCGTCGTGAAGAAGGTCGAGGGCGACCCGAGGGGTCTCGTGTCCGACCTCGTCAGGGGGTTGAAGTTCCCCCAGGAGGAGGTCAAGATCAACCCCAGGACGAAGCATGTTGTGGTCAAGGTTCGTCCACACTTCCCTCTCTGGTCTTTCTTTGGATTTTCTCTAGATACCGTGGACTTGAGGCTAACTGACCGCAACGACAGGGCCACCACGGGGAGAAGATTAAGCAGTGGCTGATCAGCCAGCGCGGAAACCCGAAGCTCGTGAGGGACGAAAAGAACACGGTGGTGGCGTGAGCGGTCCGGGCTGGGGAAGAAGGCGGGAAGGATTGTACAACCAAACAAGTGTATCATAGGTAGGGAAAGGGCTACGACGAAAACCGGCATTTGGCCTGCTGGCGAGCACGAGGGTCGTGGTTGTTGAAGAGACAAAAATCACACATATACCAGGCTACATTTCAGCAATGTTTTACTAGTTTCTCCCAAGATGGTGCCAGACAAGCATGCAAATCCCCGCTCCAAGCGCATCTCTGCATCACACGTTGAATTGTCGGTCACCATGGCATCCTTATCTGGAGGTATTCTTGCATTGTCGCGTCATATACACACCTATGAAAGAATGGCTCCTACTAGCAGCCCTACAAGCAGCCCGCTCTGAGCTCCCAAAAACTCCCACCCGCTCCGTCTCTTTTTTTTGCTTACACACACTTGTACAGATCCGCGCCGCGCAACAACATGGCACAAGCTTGGATTACCTCCCCCAGTCCATCTGGTATCAGCAGAGCGCCCAAACAAACGCAACCGACTCCGTGTCTATGCCATGCATAATCCTAAAAGTCGTAACCAAAAAGTCTAAGAATCCAACGCTGCGTAAGCGGTCAGGTTCCGTATCACACCGTCCTTGGTCCACTCGGGCGACCGCATCAGCATCATTTTGAATAGGCTCTCCTCGGACGGCAGTGCGTCGGCAGGCAGCGTCGACTTGGGGTCGTTGGGGTCCCGCGCCTTCTCGGCCAGCCGCCGCAGCGTGGAAATGCCGCAGGTGGCAATGTACACAAGGCTCGTGTCTCTGCCCGCCGGGTCTTGCCCGAGTCTTGTCTGCCACGGCTGCTCGAACTGCGCTCCGAGCACCTGCACGAAATGGTACAGGCTCTGCGCAAACCCGTTGCCGCTCGACAGCCACGACCTTGCGACGCCTGTCTCGTGGCCGGGGGCGAGGGACGCGAGGATGTCGGCGGCCAAGAGCCCCTGCATCAGCCAGGGCTTGCGGTCCTCGATGAGCCTGAAGAACTTTTCGGGGTTCTCCATGTGCGCCACCGTCGACTCGGGGGACTGGATGGGAATAACAGCAGTTGACAAGGCGAACGCTCGCGTCAACAGATCGAACGGTGTGCTGCTGCTGGCCTCCAACGCAAAAATCATCTTGTAATGTGTCCTGTTGGGCTCATCCCTCGCCAAGAGCCTCGCCAACGCATCAATGGCGTGGAAAGTATACGTGTGGACACCGGGCTGGTACGGTGGGAAGTACAGCTTGCCGTCCACCACTGTCGGGCCAGGGGCCGGTGCAAACGCGAGCAAGAAGTGCAACAAGCAAAGGGCCTGTTCGCGACCGGGTATCTCAACCGCGCCCGATATGTTGGACAAGAGGATGATGGCGTCCTTCATGAACTCGAGCGTGTTGGCGTGTGTCCTCAACAACATGCTACGCGTCCCCAGATACCTAATGACGGCGCAAAGGAATTTGATGACCAGCTCGTCGCCAAGGACCATGTGGTTGTCGTGGGCAGCCTCGGGAAACGAGAGGTTCCTGAGAATCGTGATGATGCAGGAAAATCGATCCGCTGCCCGGTCCAGCTCGTATTCGGGAGACCCAAACTTGGGAATCTCCTTGACACCCATCTTCTCAGTCCAGCAGGCTCGCGCGACGTCTTCGTAAGGGGTAAGTTGAATATCCGCAGACGCCTCCTCCGTGTTCTCCACAAGCACGTCGAGCTGCTCCTCGGCACACTCAAGCAAGGCTTCGATCAGCTCTTCGCAGAACTTGAGTTGGATGTGCAGGATTTGGTGCTGGGTCGCCGTCACCGTAGCCAGCGTGTCCAACGCAAGCCGAACTTCGCCGTGTATCCCAGACTCCAAGCTGCGCGTGAGCGCGTGTAGGTCCACGTATCCCAGCTCATAGGGAGGCGGAATGTCCGGCTTCAACGACTGCAGCTCCAGACCCTTGAGGTCAAAAGCGCGCACGTTGACGCCGCCAAATGCCTCGAGAGGACGGGCGCTCGGCGTGTACTCGTCCGATTCTTGGGCAAGTCGCAGCATTCGGGGCTTTATCGAGGCAGCCATCGGGTTCTGGTCCATGCCCGGGGGCGCAGGCATGGGCATGCCTCCAGCCTTGATGGATGCTGGAGACGCGGCCGGAAACGCGTTGGGATGTCCTGGCGTCGGCTCCACGCTCCGCGAAAGACTGTTCCGCATGTGTCCTGGAGGCGCGTTCGCCGGTGTGTGTTGTCCTGGCGGCTGCGGCGTTTGAAACCCATTAACGGCCGGCGACGGGCCTCCAACCGACCCGCGCTTAACGGGAGTCTGGGCCTGCGGAGGCATGCTCGGCTGGCTCTGCGGCATGATCTGTTGCGGAGGCATTTGGCCTTGGGGTGACATTTGCTTCGTGGGTGTGCCCTGGGGTTGCGGGCCGGGCATGGGCTGGTTGGGCATGCCTTGTTGCTGGTGCTGCATCATGCGCTGTCGGTTCTGGGCAGCCCATGCCTCCTCAAACCTGAGCAAATTCCGCTCATAAATCTCCTTCAAGGCTTGAGGCGCAGGTGGTATTTGCTGCGGATGGAAGCCGATGCTATTGGAAACGTGAGGCCAAAGGTTGTTCGCCGTCGTTGGCTTGTATCCCCCCTTTGACTGCACGGCTTGAAAGAGCGTCAGCAGGTTGACGGTGCGGTTGGCGAGAATAGGATTCGCATCGAGTTGAAGGCCCTTCGCGTTCATAAACGTGGCGAGGCTCTTCATGAACTGCTCGGGATCGGTTCGAGGCATCGGGCGTTGCTGTTGCTGCTGTGGTTGCTGCTGAGGGCGCATCGCCCCGGGGGGCATCTGACCGTTCGGCATCGGCATGGGCTGCTTGGGCATCATGCCACGACCCTGAGCCATGTTCTGGGCCTGCATGTGGGCCGCCATCTGCATGTTCTGCATGTTTTGTTGCATATTTTGCATGTTCTGCATTCCCTGAATGGTGCCCTGTTGAAGCTTCTGTTGGAGGCGAGCCTGGTACGCAGCCATGTGCTGCGGATCCATGGAATTCCGAGGCTGCATGTTGGGAGGCAGCATCTGGTTTGGCATCTGCCCCATGTGTTGCGCCACCTGGCCCATCTGTTGCGGCATCATGCCCGCGGCCATCGCGTTCGGGTTCGGAGAGGGACGCGCCGGCGACTGCTGGGTCGGGGTGAAGTTGGGGTTGAAGCCCGGCGGCATGTTCGGGACGTTTTGCATGTAGGGATTCGGCTGAGGCGTACCGTGTTCGGATGGATTCGGCGATGCTTGGGGGGCGAACTGCTGCGCGCCGGGGGAGAATGGATGCGGCGACGCGGTCGCGACTCGCTGCGGCACGCTGCCGGGTCGAAGCTGGTTCGCCATGATCGGGGACGGTGTCGCGTTCGCAGAGCCGTTGGCCTGGAGATGAGGGTAGGGCGACGGCTGACCCTGGGGCGGCTGGGGCATGCCGCCGCCCTGATAGCCGGGAAATGTCTGCGGCGTCTCGGAGCGCGACGTGGGCAGCATGCCTGGGTTCTGGCGCGGCGAGCCGGCGAGGCTGTCTTCGCGGGGTCGGGATCTTTTTGAAGGAATGACGGAGTTGGTTTGATATACGGGGTTTTGGAATGACGAAGGCGATGCGTTGCGCATCTGGCCATTTTGCATGGCGGCCATCTGCTGGGCCTGCTGCTGTTGCTGCTGGGCTTGCTGGGCCTGTTGGGGATTGGCGAACTGGGCGGGATTGAAATGGGCCGGGTTGCCCATGAAGGCGGAAGGGTCCATCATGGCTCCGGCCGCATTAGGATCGTTCATGTGAGGAAAGCCGTTGCCATTGTGGTTGGGGACCGCGGCCTCGTTCATCCAGGTGCTCATGGCTGTGGTCGGCTCAAGCGACCCATCGAGCGGTTACTTGTGAAGTCAGCGACGGGCTCGAAGAGGGCCAAGGTCCATCGAATAGGAGCGATAGGCAGGGGTAACGAGATGGCGAGTGACACGGCAGGCTTGTCGCGATGGAATACGCGGCGATGCGATGGGATGGGATGCAGACTCGTCGCGCGCGTCGCGGGTGTGTGGTGGATTGGGACGTGTGGACGTGGACGTGGACGTGGTGCCTTTGGGCTGGGGCTAAGCTGGCTAGGCTTTGGGGGGGAAGGAAGGGCGAGTGGTAGTGGGCTTGAGTGTGAAATCAGCGGTGGAGCGGCCGCTTTTGGGTGCATTGGCCTGGTACTGGCGGAGAGGGAAGGCACCGACCGGGCTGTGCCTGCGCTGGGAAGACGAGGCAGACCATCAAGGCAGGAGCGAAAAGGCAGGGAAGGAAGGCGGCGAAGGGCAAGGAGGAAAAAAAAAATAAAAAAAAAAAAAAAAAAAGGTTAGGGAAGGGGCGACAAGGGCCCCAAGAAAGCGCGACACGGACGAGGCAGGCACGCCCACCAGGCAGTGTTGGCAACGACAACACTCGAGTCGCGACTTCCCAAAGAAAGAAACAATCCTATTTTCTTATCCCTAATTTTTCTGTTTCTTCTTCCTCCTTTTTAATGCAATGCTTGTCTGCTATGCGGATTGGGGAAGGAGAAGCGCAGGGGAGGGGATAAGGAAGGAAAAATAGCAGGCAGAAGAAGGCTGCAGCGCTGCAATCGCGAACTCGCGCATCGCACACCGTGACGGGGCATCAGCTTCAACAACCGCCAGCCATCAAAAAGCAGCATAAAATCATCAAAACTAGGTCACAAGACAATTAAGAATGAACTTACAACTTTATCGGCGGCCCGGGGGTGATCGGGATGGGGGTGCGAGGATTGGAAAAAAAAGGGTACGACTTTCGGGGCGGCGGCGGCGGAGGGAGGCAGGAGCTGCTCGGGACGGGGCAGGACAGGACAGGACAGAATGAGAGGAAGCAGCAACAAGCCAGCAATGAGACGCGGCGGAGGGTGGCCTGGTCTTACCTAAGGCCGAGGTCAAGTCGTTCCGGGGGGGCGTCAAACTTCAGGTCCGTTCAAAGTGTGTGCCGTGTGCGCGCGCGCGTTTCTGCAGCTGGAACTGGAACTACACAATGCCTGGCTGGAGTGTGTCGGTCGGGCGGGCTTTGGGGCTCCTGTCTTCGGTTGGGGAGGGTGGATGAACGAAGGGCGAGAAGGCGAGAACGAATCTGCGACCGTCGAAGCGCGACTCAGGTTCTGTGAGCGTCAGTTCTGTTTGGCCACCCTGTTTGGCTATTCGCTCATCATCCGGGGGGCTGTGCTGTTCTGTGTTGCTGTCGCCTGCGCTTCATTGGTTTCAAGGCCCACTCCACGAGAATGCTCCCAGACGTGACGCTTGTCCTTTTACAGACTAGCGCTACTCGGACCTCGGCCATTCAGCAGCCGGATGAAGCCGACTGTCCAATCATAGGGATATGTTAGTGTGGCAGTAGGCCTTAGTGGAGTCACTGTTAGCATGCCAGGCAGTTTCCGCCTCTTTCGCTACCAAATTGTGATCCACAGCATAGCATTAGCATACGGAGCTTCATCCAGGTGCGTCGGGTGCCGCCGGCCTTTGGTGTCGCAGTTCAGCTCGTCGTCGACGGGTGCAAACCGTCCAAGTCTCCCGAGGTCGATACCATTATCGATGTCGAGGCCGATGCCCAGGTAGTTCGAGTAGACCGTTTTGTGCTTTCGAAAGGAAGTTTCCCAAAACTCTTCTCTCTTCGGTTGGTCGTCGCTGCATTCGCTGGCCGTGTCGGATATCCTCATCCAATCACCAACGTCGTCCCAAATGGTGGTCCGTCTCCCGAAGTAGTGCCGTGTGACACCGTTCCACTTCCCTCGAGTTTGTCGACCGAGACACTCTTTTCCTGCAGGCACACCAAATATGAGGCGCTATGATGTCTTCGGACAGCTGGCTCGTCGATCCCATTCCTGCCGCTGGGCCATGTCCTAGAGACCCTCAGGCGGCACTTCAAGTCGATGAGCCAACAAGGCTGCCCAATCTGGTAATTGAACCCCTGATATGCCAACGAAAAAGCAGACGAATACCGTACCAACGTACGTATCCGGGCTAGAAGAGGGTAGAAATGAGCCAAGACGGCTGCACATCGAAAACACAGCTTCATCAAAACTGGCCTGCCCCCAAGCACTTGCCTCGAAGCAAGGCTCGCCTTCGACCACTTGGCCTAGGCAATCTGTAAGCCCGTGTAAGCTGTCCACTTGGTGAGCTTGTGGCCGGCATGAAGTCGATGAGTGTCCAGCACGGCGGCAAGCCTCAGAGGGTCTTGCTCATGACTGATCAAAGGAAGGAAGCTGCCAATGAGCTCGGAAGACGTCTGACAAGACGGCCATGCCGCGGCAAGTAGACGAATTCATGTGGCTGATCTGACTGATGTTGTACGGCCGTGTAACAGAGTAAGGGCCAACATGAAATGTCAAGCCGTGGCAGGTGGCGTGCAGCAGAGTCCGCAAAGTGTCGGCTTGGCCGCCACTGGTGAGATGGCAGGCACATGCAATCTGTAATGGGGCCTGGTCCTGGGAAGATGGCAGCCGTCACACGTAGGAATCCAACATGATGTGCGCTGGACCGCCGCCGAACCGCAGTTGCCTTTCGTAGGAGGGCGTCTCGTTGAACACAAAACCCGGTGTAAGTGGAGGTATGATGTTGTGCAGACCTCGGGGGAAAAAAAACAATGCCAGGAGATGGATGGGTCATTCGGCGGACCCAGGCAACTTGAAGAGGAGGTGAGATGACGAGCTGGCGCCCGATTCGGGTCGTCCTCGTGCGAGCAGTGAATGCTGCATCTGAAGACTGCCGCTGTCGTTCGTTGTCCATTGACCGTGGTTGACTGCTGCAGGTGCAGGATGCCCCGCCAATGAAGCCCAGAAGAAGCCAATGCGGTAAAGGCGCATCCTTCCCAGTGACATGGCTCAGGTCGAAGCGGCCACCCTACCCCCCCGTCCGCGTCGCCCAACCCCGGTGCCATCGACGACCAACCAAACAGCAGAAGACGTGATTCTGCCTCTGCCGTCGAAAGAGGAGCGAACGTTGTCGGTAACGGTGGGCCTGAGAAAATGTGTCTCAACCTCGCCCTGCCAACTGCAGAAATCGAGACAAAGAATCGTCCATCGTGTGAGTCTTGGGCAGTCTTGGGCTGGAAAAATAGCCAGTAGGTACCGTGTGTCGCGGCAAAGCGAGACAGGTAGGGTTTGTTTCGTCATCATCTGGCAGGATCCATGTCTGGCGCAGTGTGGCCTGGCCCGGCGCCGGCCCCGTCATGGCTGTGAATGAATGGCCCGCATGGCTGGTCCTGGAAGTCTTTTTTTCCCACCGGGCTCGTACCTGCTGCCTCGCCTGGTGCTTTAGTCTTCGCGTTGCCTTTTTGGCGCCTCGTGTGCTTGGGTGTTTTTCGGTTCGACTGGGCTTGGAATTGGCTCGGTTCTTCATCACCCGTTTGGCCTGCTTGTCCTTTGGTGCACTGGAGTGACACTGACTTGGGGTGAGGCCGGACGGTCTGGCCAGTCATGGCACCGAATGGATGGGGACGCTGGCCAGAGACGGCAGAGCACCCTGGTCGACCCCGTCCGTCGAAGTGGCCCCAGCCAGCCCAGGGCTGTTTCGACCTTTTGCGGAGGGAGTCTGCCCTCTGACCGTCCTCTGGGCGCTCCTGAGAGGATGAGAATGAAGAAATAGGGACATCTCCTCTCGCTCTTCCATTCGATTCAGCCGTCGCTCTGACTGTCGCTGAAGTTTTCTGGCTCTGTCGCTCCGTCGTCGTTGTGATCTGTGGTTGAGGTCGCGGGTGACTTATACGCTGCGGACGGCGGGGAAACTGTGGTGAGGCCCCGGACGAGGTACCGTCTCCTGGGCAGCAAATCTGGAGAATAGCAGCGAGCTGGGCCGCGAAGATCAACAACGCAGCATCCGGGAGGAGTCAGGGCTCGAAAAACAGCATGAAGAGCACGAGGGGAGGAAGCAGGAAGGTGAGGGAAAAAAGCGAGGGAAAGAGGAGAGGAACGGGGGCACGTTGGGCGATTTATTATGTGCAGTACGGATACATGGCTGGAGGTACCTCGCCCTACCTACCTCCTCCTAGGCACATAGGCAGGTACTCCTCCTCTCCTCTCCGCCGCCTGTGCCTGTGTGTCCAATTTTCCCAGCTTGCCTTGCCGCCGTACAGTGTTTCCACACACTGTGTCTCCAATGCCCGGTGTCTGCCCGCTCGACGGCCATGGAAAGGATGGGCACCCCGAGGACCTGGGCTTTCCTTTCTGTCTTTTTTAGAAGATCTTTGCATGATTCCCAGGAATTTCGAGTATTTCGTAGGTAAATTCGGATTGTGAGGAAATTGCTGGTCACGTCCGCCGTTCTTGCCTGCTTTGGCTCCTTCTATCTTCAGAACGAAAACGATCGAAGGTACCTAGGTATACCATCAGTGGGTGTGTAAGGTCACAGGAGCCCGCCCATCCACGATCGGGCTGAAGGTTAGTTAGGTACCTAGTAGTTAGTACCTACCTACCCAACCAAAGGCAACTTATTGAAAGGTAAGTACGATGGAAGAGGCATTAATGTAGGGAAGGTCTTATGGAAGAAATAGGAGCTTATTCCCGTCCCCCGTCCCTTCGTTCTTCTTCTTTCCGTCGCTGCTTTCCTCGCTTCCTAGGTTCTTTCCTCGGGAGGGAATGAATTGGCGTTGGCTAGAGGCGTGGCATTGCATGATGGCCCCTCCCCTCCCCTCCCCTCCAGTCCGCTTCCTTTCCTACACTGTATTAATACTGCTCGACCTCTTTTTCAATCCGTCCAGCTGAGATGAAATGGAGATCGAAGGCGGTCGGTCCCTCCCTCATCGACGGGAATTCATCAATGTAAATTGCTCTCGTCAGTCCCTCCAGTCAGTGTCACTCCGAGTCGCCGATTGATCTGCTCGCTCAGTACTTTGACCTCGCTTCTGATGGCCCCTTTTCCCCGTTTTATTACGAATAGCATCCCAGCTCAGAGCCCTTCCCGCCGCAAGCAATTCCTTCCTTGCCTTGCCTCATCTCATCTCGTCGCCCTCTCTCTCCCCACGGGCCTTGGCCCGTCTTTGCTGCCCACCTCTGTGACGCCTCTGGGATGGGTGGCTTTCTCCCTATTCTTCTTTTATGTATTTCGCCTTGTAAAAGAGCCTGCCTATTTTGACTGGGTGCCGGTGATGTTTTGACTGGGTATTCTATTTGATCCAGGTAAGTACCTAATGTGGCCGTTACTATCGCCGTCACTATTGCCCATCGCCGTTACTGTTGTCTATCGCTGTCGCTGTTGTCCGTCGCTGTCGTTTAAGTATTCTTATTTATAGGTGTATTTAAGGACGCCCAGTGAAAATAGCACCGGAACCCAGTCAAAATAGGCGGGCTCTTGTAAAAAGAACCTCTTCCTGTCTTATTTGCTCCGACAAGTTGGAATGGGTGTGCTACACCACCCTCATCTACTCAGATTCCCTTGGGTGCTGCTCACTGCTCCATCTTCTCTTGACCTCCCCGGCTGTCAAGCCATCCAGCCATCCATACACCACCACTTGCGACCACGCACAACCTGGACGCTTTTACTTTATCTTGCCATGCCTTGCCCGTACATCCGAACAGGCCAAGGTTATCTACGTCCGCCAATGTCACCACGCCCAGAACCGGCCCCATCCGGGAGATGATGGGACGAGGGACGATACGCAGCATCGACAGCGACACACGCTGCCACTACACTAATAGGTAGCACCACGTCGTCGGCGTTTGTCCTCGATTGGAGCGACTCATGCCTGCCTGCTACCGTGCCTCAACTCAAGGCTGTACGACCCCTCGCCTCCAGCGATGCTTGTTTGTGCCAGCCCGTCGAGTTCCTGCACCGTTCCGACCTGGCTTCACCGCTTGAGCTGATTCGGGCGATTGCCTGGATGGATGCCCATTCCTCCCCACCTTGGGTCCCCTTGGCCAAGAATTCAAGATGCCGGACCTCCCACCATAAATCACCCTCACCAGCCAACCACCCTAATCGCCTTGTTGATCGGTGCCATGAGTAAGGCGGCACGATTTGCATGCGAACTCTGGGAATTCCTGTGCCGTTACAATGCAAGGAAGAGCATCGACGTTGCGAGCACTTCCTGAAACAAGCCCGCGATGGTGACGGCCGTCTCCTGGTGGATGCCGATCAGTCCAAGGACGACGGCCAGGCACCAGACCATCTCCCCCAAGGACAAGACCCGAATCAATCTCGACCTTACGCTTGGCTGTGCGTGCCGCCAGCCATGCTCGATCTTGACCCACCTCTCCCACACCTCGACCGCCGACATTGCCACCATGGTAAGTATTTGGCGTTCCTCCTGCCGGTTCCTTCATGGGGAAAGCTTCGCAAGTCAGATCCTGCTGCCCAGTGGGCTTGCTCCCCGACGTCGACTACTAGTGGTAGCATTACACTGCCGTACGTCGGCGCGCGTACACAATTACAGGAAGGAAGCGCCCCTCAAGCGAGCAGGCAAGGTAACATTCGCCATCTGCTCTGCTCTGGAGCGAAATCACAACATGACCGACCAATCTGGCGATGTGGGTGCTTCGCTGGAACGAAATGACACTGGGACCGCTTCACGACGGGACTGGGCATTGTGGACTATTTGACTTGAATACCTTCTGGCCAGCCTGCAGAGAGGACGATCTTGAGCAGAGATTTATCAGTTTATACTCCGTACCTCGGTCGGACCAGCGTCCAGCTCCCCATCCTCATCCTCATCCTCGTCCTCGTCCTTGTCACCTTCGGACCTGCCTCCTGCATCCATCCATTCCACCCCACCACCCACGTTCTCTCCGTCCCACCGTTCCCTGCAAGCCTGCCCTGTGACCTTTTCACCAATTTGCACTGGGCTATGTGGTTGGTCTTTGCTGTTCAGTCTCGACGGATACCTTACCCTAGCGCAACCGCCGGCCCCGCAGAAGCAGAAGCAGTGGAGCACAGACCTTCGACCTGCACTGGCGCTGTCACTATCAACCAACACCGTGAGCCCTCAGTGGTGCTGGAATGCCAGATCTTGTCTGACGATGCTCTGTTTTCCATTGAAGCAGGATTTCAGTGGCTATTGTTTCAACTCTTCCTATCTCGTACTCTCTGTTTGTGTCCTGAAATCTCATCCGTTTTCGTCCTGGTTTGCTACACTCACGATGCCGAAACATACCATCCAATGGTTCGAGGTCACGGAAGTGACGACGTGCCGGCGCCCTCGGGCGGATAAACCCCTTGCGATTCTGCACCCTTGGAGCGCCATGCCGGTTATGGCTTGCCATAGCATCAAACTCACTGGCGTGAAGAAACTGTTGATCATCGTTCGCCGTCACACATCTCTTGATGTCAGGATGAAATACTGCGGAATGGTTCGAGTCGCTGCGCGGTCTGCCTGTCACCTGTGCAGGTTTCTGGTGGTTTGCTTAGTACATTGGTCCTTCCTATTCCCGACCAGAGAACAGGTCACCCCCGAGCTGTCATGAACATGAGTCACCTAGCCTGATGGTGGCGATACCCTCAAGGAAGCCAGAGCTGGCGAGGTGGGGTTAAGGGAGAAGAGACACCGGCGTTAATCACGATTTAAGATGGCTACCTAAAATGTTGCATGTGAACAGCATAGAAGCCGGCAATGATGATAGAATTCAAGTGTCGAGTGGGCATTTGATATCAAATGCGGCGGTGCGTAGTTCGAGGTGCACTATATCATAATTTAGGTACGTACATAGGATCGTTGATGGCAAAAAATACTCGTTGACACCGGTGAGCTGGATCCAAAATTGTAAAGCTTCGGTGAGGCCGGTGAGAGAATCAAGCATCTGCCACGTGACGCAAATCCACTTTACGCGACGGCACAGCACAGTGGCCTGGGGGGGTACGTCCCGTCCCCGATTCCAGCGCTGCTGCCCTGCAAATCCCTGCTCGCCCCCCACCAGCTGCCTGCTGGAAGCGCACTGTTATGCGTTATCGATAACCAAAAATTTCTTTACCTCCGACCGCGTTCGCGTGCCACCTCTGTCTTGACTCTCTTTCTTCCCTCCCCTCCCCCTCCATAGAGCCAAGTACGAGAAAAGTCACGCCCGACGACGACGAACGTATCCCACGAACGCATCGAATACAAGACCTATTTTTTATTTATTTGTTTGTTCCCCCAAAAGTCCGACCATCATGCGTTACGTTCTCGTCTCAGGCGGTGTCATCTCCGGAGTGGGCAAGGGCATCATCGCCTCGTCCACGGGTCTGGTGTGTCTCCACCCCCTGCTAAAATTTCCTTATCGATGTATCGGTGCCTGCGATGACAGAGCCGGCCATCGGTCTCTCACAACGGCACACGCAGGAGTTGCTAACATGACGTGACGAACAGCTCCTGAAGACCCTGGGATTGAGAGTCACAAGCATCAAGATCGACCCGTACCTGTCGGTGAGTGAACATCACACCCCTGAACCCCACCTTGCGTGGGTGAAACTTGACTTGACTTGCGGTGGCTAATGGTGAATGCAGGTCGATGCCGGTCTCATGGCTCCCGCCGAGCACGGCGAATGCTTTGTGGTTCGTATAGACCACCCAATTTGATGTTGCCTGCGTGTTGCGTTCTGTTCCGGGGGGGGGGGGAGCAAATGCTCTCTCACTCATTCTCACATATCACCAATGAGGGGTGTGTGGGGCTCGCAGGAACAGAATCTGCGCCGCAGGACCGTTGTCTTGACAGGAAACGCTGACTGTGACCAGTTGCAAGATGGCATGGAGGTGGATCTCGGTAGGTTACCTTCCTAGGAGAGACGACGGCTTCTCCTCCCTCGTTCTCCTCAGGGGGATCGCGGGCGCCATCCCATCAACCGCAAGTCTCTGACGCATGGGGCTCGCAATCACAGACCTGGGCAACTACGAGCGCTACTTGAACATCCGCCTGACGGGCGAGCACAACATCACCACCGGCAAGGTGTACCGCCATGTCATCGAGAAGGAGCGCCGTGGCGACTACCTCGGAAAGACGGTCCAGGTGTATGTTCTTGATGATTTCTACTTGGACCTAGGTTCAAGGCGGCTTACACGTTCTCAGTGTCCCTCACGTCACGGACGCGATCCAGGACTGGATCGAGCGCGTGGCCAAGATCCCCACCGACGACTCGGGCGAGGAGCCCGATGTCTGCATTATCGAGCTTGGGTATGTTTTCTCTCAGTACCTGTTTGGGGCAGCCAATGCCACACGCAAGCATTTCTAGCATCGTCAGTGCAAGGCTAACATCATGGCAGAGGAACTGTTGGTGACATTGAGAGCGTACGTCCTGCCCTAGGCTAGGGAGGCCCTGATGCAAGCAAGCTCGCCGGTTCAACCACTAACAATGACCAGATGCCCTACGTCGAGGCACTGACTCAATGTTTGTCCTCCAGTTCCTCTCCTTTGCGACCGTATCTGACTGACTTCAACAGTGCGCCACAGAGCCGGAAGCGGCAACTTCATCCAGATCCACGTCTCCTACGTGCCCACCATCCACGGCGAGCAGAAGACG
Organism: Colletotrichum sojae; assembly: GCA_014235955.1. Classification (NCBI taxonomy): domain Eukaryota; kingdom Fungi; phylum Ascomycota; class Sordariomycetes; order Glomerellales; family Glomerellaceae; genus Colletotrichum; species Colletotrichum sojae. Next base: position 55,650 of record WIGN01000115.1, on the reverse strand, counting down.
AAGCCCACACAGCATGCCGTGAAGACGGTCCGCAGTTACGGCCTCATCCCCGATCTGGTACGATGAATCCCTTCTCGCCTTGAGACAATCAGCCGCTCACACACCCCAGATTGCTTGCCGCTGTGAGCAGCCGCTCATGGAGCCCACGATCCGCAAGATCGCCCTCCTGTGCCAGGTCGACGTCCCCCAGGTGCTGGTGGTGCGTGACATGCCCACCATCTACCAGGTCCCCCTGCTCCTGAGCGAGCAGAACCTGATCCCCTGGCTCCGCAAGGCCGTCAACCTCGACGCCCTGCACATCCCCCAGTCCCGCATCGCCGAGGGCGAGGCCCTGTGGAAGACGTGGACCTCGGTCGTCAGCAGGCCGTACGAGGGCGAGCTGAACATCGCCCTCGTCGGCAAGTACACCCAGTGCCAGGACGCCTACCTGTCCGTCGTCAAGGCGCTGGAGCACTCGTCGATGCACCTGCGCAAGAAGCTTAACATCATCTGGGTCGACGCCGAGCACCTCGAGCCCAAGGCCAAGTCCGAGGACCAGGCCCAGTACCACAAGGCCTGGCACTCGGTCTGCACGGCGTCCGGCATCATCGTCCCCGGCGGCTTCGGCACCCGCGGCACCGAGGGCATGATGAAGGTCTCCAAATGGGCCCGCGAGAACGGCACCCCCTTCCTTGGTGTCTGCCTGGGCTTCCAGACGGCCATCATCCAGTACGCCCGCGATTTCCTGGAGCTCGCCGAGGCCACGTCGGAGGAGTTCGACGGCCAGGCCAAGGAGAAGGTCGTCATCTACATGCCCGAGCTGAACCGCAACAACCTGGGCGGCACCATGCGCCTCGGCCTGCGACCCACGGAGTTCCAGCCCGGCAGCGAGTGGTCCAAGCTGCGCGCCTTGTATGGCGAGGCCCAGTCTGTGGAGGAGAGACACCGCCACCGCTACGAGGCCAACCCGGCCTACGTCGAGAAGCTCGGCGAGGCCGGCCTCAACTTCATCGGCAAGGACGAGACGGGCGAGCGCATGGAGATTTTCGAGCTCAAGGACCACCCGTACTTTGTTGGTACCCAGTTCCACGCCGAGTACCAGTCCAAGGTCCTCAACCCCAGCGTACGTGCCCCCCTCATTCCCTTTTTACAGTTTATGTTTCGCTGACAACAGCCTCAGAGACCCTACCTCGGCTTCATCGCAGCCGCAGCCGGCTGCCTGGACCAGGTCATCAAGGAGCAGCTCGACGCCGCCAAGAAGGCCAACGGCGTCAAGCACGTTGTCTAAAGGACATGCATGCTCTACTCATTCACCATTTCAGCGCGAGTGACTTTTCTAGAAGATGGATATCACACTATAAAGCCTTAGACATGGGAGGGAAGAATGGGGGACCTTGGGGGTGCAAACCTAGAATAAAATCAAAAGACCAAGACTCGATTTATGCTTTATTTTGAATTACACAACCTCATGGCGGCGGGTGGTCTTGGGACATAGAACTTGGGAATGGGCATTTACACTGGCATGGGCGTTCTGCACCGCTCTGGGTTTTGATGCTGGACATCATGTAGTCTTTTGTACAAATACAGGCAGAAATGCTCACGCATGAATTCTCTGGCATTTATGACTCTTTGTAATATGGTGAGGGATATGCCTGAGAGACAGGGGACCCTCTTCTCCTTGTGCATTCATGCAAGCAAGTATTTGTTTTTGCCTTTGTTGTTCTTGCTCTGCTTTCCTTGCAACCCATCACTACACAGCTGGATCTGTCTTGTCACAAGCACCTATAAAATCACGTTCTATATTGTCCCGAGTTAGTAGGATTTCAGCACACAAAAGATGGGATGTCAAGCAAAATGTCTGGAAATTGAGAGGCAGGGAACCTTCCGCTCCCCCATACACTCCCACAAAGCCCCGTTTTTCGCTCTTTAAGGTTCTTGTTCTTTGTATTTAACATGCTGTCGCGTCGCCATATAGCTGTCCTGTCCGCACCTATCCGTCTTTGAATACGATGCTGGTGCGGAGTGGTGACGGACGAAATCGCTCTGACGATGACGAGATTGACAACACGATCGACAATGGAGAAGGGGTCTTTGGGGAGTTTGGAAGGGTTGGGAGGAGTAAGAAGTACCTTATATACTCGTCAACCATGAGCAACGATTACGAGAGTCTCATTCGAAGCCACTGGTTTGGGTCTTGGGAAACTTAAAGAAGGTGCGTTTGGGTGCTTTTATACTACATGAACTGCAGTCTGGTAGAGCGGGAAGACTAGATCACGGGGTACGATAATAATTCCTATTTAACGCGCAAAGGTTGGATTGTTGTGTGGAAGAACAGCCTCCATGGAGCAGATGGATCTGGTGACTGTGGTGACTCCCTTGTCAACTGTGTTTGTGCCGAGTCGATGGATGTTCACAGAAGTTACAAGATGTGTATTGCTAACAGCCACTTTCCGCTGAGTGCCTCTCAGCTCTATTGGCTGTGCGATCGCGTGGGGATACGGGTTGCGAGATGACGGACGACGATGGGGGTGGGAAACCTGAGATGGCGGTCCAAAACAACCAGGCAGGGACTTAGGGCTACTGAAGCGCGTGTGCAGCATTTCGATTCGACCTCTCACACCATTCCTTTCGCTCAGAACTTGCTTGGAAAAAAGAAGCTGGGAGACGTGGAGCAGGGTGTTTCGTTATTTGTAGCCATTGGTCAGTCTTGACTAGATAAAAAGAGGAGTAGAAGCTGGATTATAGGATGCTGCTTTTGACAGACGAACCTGGACGAAGAGCCGCGGAGCTGGAAGCATCTCCTGCCGCCCTGAGGAAACTATAATTTGTTGGATTGAATGCAGTCTCTTCATGTCAACTAGACGACTTACCCGGAAGACTAAGAAGTTATTCTGGCGCATCCCCCTGAATAGAGTCGGAGCACGAACTCTCCTGGTGGGTAGTCACTGAATATATGCCGAAATACCGGGGTTACAGTCCCTGCAGGGCGATGGTAAAGCTCACAGTGAGGAGTCTCCTGCTTCTTCGGGCACCAACCGGGGCTATTCTGACTGGGTATTCTACGTACATGACTTAACTGTCGTGACCGTTTTCCGTAGCTGTCGCCGTCGCCGTCCTTGTCAGTGTTGTTGTCTATCCGTGTCGTCGTCGTTGTCGTCGTTATCCATCACTGTCACTGTTGTTGGATTATTACTCTGGAATACTCAAAGATCCTAATGGGTGGTATTGTAGATATATAAGGGATCCTAGCGTAGTTGAACTAGTCCGCATATAATTCCGATATGGATTACTTGAACTTGGAAGATGCATCTTGGTCCTGGCCAGGATCTCGTCCAGTGTAAGCTTGGCTGAGGTCGGAGTCGGACCAATCACTCCGACTCCAGCACGGGCCACGTGCCCTCCTTCTGCCTCCTCAAGCTCCTGCTGCCAGCACTTTGTCCTCGGACACATACATGCCACTCTACCTATTACATCGGCGAAAGTTCCACCGCAGTAACGCTGAAAGTCAGCCGCAGCGTTCGATCGGTATGGCTGAGCTGGCAATGCATGTCATACGCGGACTAAAAGGACTTCAGTCCCGCGCGCGCCTTTCCCCGTTTGGGGGCCGGACAAGGGGACAAGGGGGTTGCGATCCCAGCCCCGGAGCTAAACCATGCAGGCTCGCGTGGCGCAACGTCCAATTGAATGGATCAGCCCTAACAGCGGCGACGGTTTGACTCCTCAAAAGCTGCTGCCGCCTAGAGTACCCGACAGGTCGCATGTCATCATGAGATTGAGCTGGACCGACGCGGGAGCCTGCCTAATCTAGGCGGTGAATGTCTCCCCTGGGACAGATGGCTTCCTGAACTCGTCCATCTTTGCTGATTCATCTGCTCCGTTTGATTGGGACGAAACCTTTTGTCCTCTCAGGTGTGCGGGAATAGCGGCAAGACGAAACCGCGGCGTCGACGCGTCGAGACGTCGCCATGATCATCCCGAACCTCGAGCTCGTCTACCCTCACAACCCCAACCTCGCACCGCCGCGATGGCGACCGCTTGTCAAGTAAGCCCGAGGCCTCTTTCCCCCTCCAGCCTTGGCGCTGCTGACACGTCGAAGCCTCATCTGCGTCCACGACATTGGGGGGTCGCCCACGACGACATGGCACCACGACGAGTCCGGGAAGATGTGGATATCGGACCCCGAGTTCCTCGGCGGCTTCCGGAACACGGCGCGGGTGTGGACGTACGGGTTCAACTCGGACCCGGCGGTGAACATGGCCCCCGCGAGCATCGCGTTCCACGCCGACGAGCTTCTGGCAATGATTCTGGCCAGGTACAGCATGAGCGGCGTGAGTCTCGAGTCCTCCCAGCAAGTCTCGTATGATAGCTGATGACGTTCAGGGCGGGCCTACGATCTTCATAGCGCACGGGATCGGGGGCGTCATTGTGAAAAAGGTAGGTCATACTAATCCGAGGAATAGTTCATGTACTAACGACCAGGCCGTGATACTCGCTTTGAATTGTATAGAATACTTCAGCATCAGAGACGCCATTGCTGGGATCGTATTCCTAGATACGGTCCATCACCAAACCGACTCGGAAGGAGTCCTCACATCAGTCAAGACTATTGCAGCGCTATGCCTCCAGAAGGGTTCAGCGAAGCCGTCCCCAGACGAAACGAGACAGTATGCAGATGCTATTCGGGAGGTGAACAGGTCGTTCCTCGAAACACTACCCCCTGAGATCGACATGCTTAACTTTGTAGCCGCAAGGCGCGTCAAGATATCATTAGACGGCACCGAGTCACACAAGGTCTTGGTAAGACTCCTAGGGAAACCTCAGTGTTTCTGCAACTCACCACCACGATAGGTGGTACCGAAAAGGCGAGCGGAGTTGTCGAGCCCACAGAGCCAAAACTTCACGATAGACTGCGACCACTTCCAATTGGCAAGATTTCCTTCGCCTTCGGACCCGACCTATCTTCAGCTGTCAGAGCATATTGCGGAGATGATGAGCAAGGCCTCCTCAGACCCATCAAAGAGGGCCTTCTTCCCACCACCTCCCTTGATATCGGGAAGGCCGCCCAGTTCGAGGTCCTCATCCCCAGATCCAGGTGAGCGCCGGCTGATGAGTCGTGGCACCTTGACGACTGATGGAATCTAGATGTACCTATAAGGCCTGGTCCGCCGAGAATGCGTACGCCGATGAGGCGGCCGCCCCCGGGAGAACAGAGTGGGACCTCTTTTCAATTATGGTTGGACAAAAGGGACGCTGGTAAGCCTCACGCCTTTACTCCACAGGCTCCTGCAACGCGATACTGATGATCATTCAGATTACGCAAAAGAGCGTCGCAACAGGCTGATTCAGTCGTTGGGTAGCTGGGACGACATACACATGGGGCAGGGCATCAACCCGATGCCAGGAGCTTGCGCCTGGATCCAGAACCACTCCTTCTTCGTCGAGTGGTCAAAGTCCAATGCTACCGAGGACTTCTACCTCTACGGAAGTGCTGGCTGCGGTAAGACACACCTGGCCAAGTCTGTCGCCAACCATCTCGGGTGGACCGACGGCCGGCAGACAGACGACATCGTGCTGCCGTTCTTCTGCAACGTGAGCGCCACTGGTAACAAAAGGCCCCCGGTTCTCGAATACGCGGTGAAATCCATATTTAGCTTGCGCCCGCTCTGGTATGACGGGTTGGGACCGCGGTATCAGCACCCCGACGCTGGCGGGAAGCTTACCATGGCCTCGCTTTTCAACATCCTGCGCGAGCTGATGGTGAGGCCTCAAATGGCCCAGGGAAGGCCTAAGATGACGAAAGTCTTTATCATCATAGACGGAATCGATGAATGCGACACCGGCTTCACTAGAGAGCTACTTCAATTGGTCTCCTCTCTCGTCAACCACCCCTGCGCTGGATCGTCCCCGCCACCGCCTGTAGGGATGGGCCCGCCCTTGCCTCCGAACCAGGTCTACCCACGGGAGACCGTCAAGTTCAAGTTTTTCTTCACCTACACCCCGAACGAGATCCTGTCTCTTGCTTCAGTAGGAGCTACACGTGTAAGGATGAAGGACGAGGACATTCGCAATGATATCAGCAAGTACGTCGACAAGGCGGTTGAAGACATGAGCACAGTGAAATCGAACAAGGACCCGCCCGAAGTCGTGGCCTCTGCGATCAAGAAAAGCGCAGACTCGTTCTTTCTCTTCGCCAAGTACGCCATGGAAGATGCAATCTCGACAGACAAGGAGCGCGAATACGGCTACTCTATGAGCCGGAGGCCCCTCCCGTGCCCGGAGAAGCTGGGGCAGTACTACGACCACGACCTGCTTCCACTTTTTCAGAGCGTCGCGAATGAGGAGTACGCTCTATCTGCTCTGATGGTCATCCTCCAGGCCCGGGGCTTCGTTAGTGGTCTTATGATTCGGGACGCCCTCGTGTGTATGCACGAAGACCCCCAGCTCAAGTTCATCGACGTCCAGAGCATCTTAATGCATCGGTGCCCTCGACTCCTCAAGGCGGGGGAAGATTTCCAAGTCCGCCCGATACACCCGTCTCTCCGTGTGCACTTCAGGTCGCATATCAGCGAGGAGGAGCAGAACGTGAACATGGCCTCGTTGTGCCTCAAGTACCTCTCACAACCTATATTCGGAGACCGCTTCGCTGGGAAAGAAATTGCAAAGAAACACCCGTTCTACATGTACGCGGCCTTCAACTGGCAGGAGCACGTACGGCTATCAGGGGATATCCGTCTCAAGTTGGTGCCTCGACTGCGAGATTTCTTCAGCTCGGCCTCCTACACGACCTGGTGCGTGTATGCCGAAGGGCCTTTCGATCGACCTTACGTGACAATACCCCCGGTCATCGCGTTGGTCGATGCCAATGCGTCTGATATGGCCACCCTGGTCCAACAAGACGTGATGTACGAGGTCAACCTGGAGATATATCCGTGGAAGAACAGCATCTGGGGATGGCTTTGGGGAGTAAAATGGAAGATGAACCGAAAGCTGCCTAAGCTCGCCAAGTTCACCGATTTCTTCAGAAGTCAGGACCGCCACTTTGCGACCGACCCGTTCGGCCTCTCCCCTCTGATGCATGCTGCGAAGTTCCCTTCTGGGATGCCCGAGATGGTCAGCTACTTCGCCCAGTGGCCCTCGACGATCAACCGGCGCGACCCAGTCATAGGTGCGACGGCCTTGATGTTCTTTTGCAGACACATTAGGAGCTCCGACCCTATCCTCATAGCCAAGATTGTATCTACCCTGGTCGACGCCGGAGCTGACGTCAACATCTCGACCTTTCGAGGGGAGACGCCGCTCTGGCTGGCATGCAACAATGGCAACACAATGGTTGTCCGGGAGCTGCTCCGCGCCGGGGCAGACCCCAACATTTCAGACAAAGACGGCTCTACGCCCCTCCACCAGGCACTCAGAGGGGCGGGTCCTGCCGCCTTCGAAATCACGAGGGAGCTCATTTTCTACGGCGCCGACCTGGATATCAAGTTTGCTCATTACGATATGCAGACCCCGCTCACGGCTTGCATAGTTGACATGCAATTTGACGTCTTCATGCTTCTCGTGGAAAATATCGACAACATCAACCAGATCGACGACGGCGGCTTCGGTGCCATCCATTTCCTAGTCCAACCGAAGTACAGCGACTGGCTCCCGCATCTTTTGAGCCGGCTGGACTTGGACCTCGAGCTGCTCACGGATTCGGTGGCTAAAAATGGAAGCCCTGCCCGCCAGACGGCGCTGTCGTTCGCCATTGCCGAGGAGAATTTCACGGCCGTGAAGATGCTGTTGGAAGCTGGTGCGAGCCCGTGCCGGCATCCGAAATCTACTGACAGGACGCCGCTCTACATCGCCGTGGACTTTGCCAAGACGGGTAGAGAAGACTCAAGGTACAGTACTCGTTGACGGACCCAACATGGCGGCAGTAATGGCTGGGCTAACTATTTTCGCAGCGAAGGTGGCAAAGACCGGACCGGAAATCTCGACATCGCCGAGCTGCTTCTTGCGTACCAGACACCGATTAACGTCATCGACCAACATGTAAAGTTTCCAAAGTCGGCTCTGATGAAGGCCGTTTCTCGAGGGAAGTACTCTATGGTCGAACTCCTCCTCAAGCAGGGGGCCGATCCGACACTCGAGGAGGCCTACGATCTGCCCAGTTCGCTCATTGCAGCCGTGGAAAAGGGAGACATCGACATCCTCAAACTACTCCTCGAGAATTCTGTACCCCCAACGATCGACTACGTCCCCAAAGATTACAACCACATCCTCGTCGAGGCGATGAACAAGGACGTAGAACTGGTCCGGGTGTTGCTCGACCACGGGACGGACACCAAACGCTTCCTGTCGCCGGGCGATAGCAGGACACCACTGCAATCAGCGGCCCAGGAAGGCAATGTTGCCTTGTGCAAACTCCTCGTGGAACGCGAGCCTGGCCTTTTGAACTACCAGAACGAGCAAGGTCTCGTCTGCGAAACGCCGCTGAACATCGCCGCGAGGGAGGGACACATGGAGGTTGTCCGCTACCTCCTCAACGTCGGCGCCGAGCCAGATCTTCAGTCATGCCACTACAGGGAAACGCCTCTTTGGTCAGCCTGCTCCCGAGGTCGGTTCAAGATTGCGAAGCTCCTGCACGAGAAAGTACCGGGAACAATCAACACGCCTTCCTACGACGGCGAGACCCCTCTCATCGTAGCGTGCGCTGCCGGGGCGCTAGACCTCGTCAAGTTCCTCCTCCAAAACGGCGCGGACATGACCTTGCGCTGCTCGACCTACGAATCGTGCGTCGCAAAGGCCTTCTCCCGCGACGGAGCGCCCGCGTACAAGATCTTGCAGGTGCTCATTGAGCACGGGCTCGGAGTCGACGATGTCGTCAGCTCGCTCGGGTACACTGTGCTCGGGGAGGCTTGCAGGCGCGGGGACGTGCCGACAGTGCGGCTCTTGTTGGAAAAGGGCGCCGATCCGGGCAAGGGGCAGCAAGGACCTGGGACTGACGAAGCTGGGGCTAGGTGGAAGAGCGCCGCGCGGGTTGCGGTGCACCACCGGAAAATCGAGGCGTTCAGGATGCTGCTGGCGCACCCCGGGGCGGGTGAGTTCATCGGGAACGCGGATTACTACGGCGAGACGATCCTTCACGCCACAGCCGCGCTAAAGAGGGGGGAGTTCGCCGGGGAGGTCCAGAAGGCGTGCGAGAAGATTGAGGCCGAGACCGGCGTGGACCACTTCGGCGAGATGCTGCGGACGAAGAACTTCAAGCTCCAGACACCTCCTGACGTCGCGTTAGGAAGAAACCACGAGCTCGTAACCGGCCGAGCGCTGGACAACGTCGACGAGATCATCTCGCGGTACATCTCGGAGCTGGTCGCTGCCCCCGAGAGGACGGTCCACGAGCATCACCACCTCATCAGGGATCTGGCACGGCTGCTCCTGAGCCGGCACGGGCATGACGAGCAGGCGGCGCGGCTGGTGCAGACTTACATCGTGGAGGAATGGATCAAGGAGAGGGAGGAGCAGTTTGAAGAGACGGTGTATTGCGGGTATTACTGCGACGAGTGCGACGGCGAGGAGGTAGGCGAAAAGCAAGAGACGCTGTACTTTTGCCGGTACTGCGACTTTAATATCGCGACGTGCTGTTTTGAGGGGTACAAGGGGGTGCACCGGCTGGTCGCGGTGCCGGTCGTCATGGAGAGGAGGATTCTGGACTTGAATTCGCCCGAGTTCATGGGCGTTCTCGAGGATCTGAGGCGATGGTTTATCAAAGGCAAGGCCCGCGCGGAGGAATCTCCCGTCCTCGATGTGTTCGAGGCAGACCCTGAGTCGGAGGCCACGACGCTCTCGCTGGCTTTCCTGCACGCCCTGGGGTACCTCGAGTTCCGCCGGCGGGCGTGGAGTCCCTACCTCCCACTTTCTCCGACAATAAGCAGGCGCATAGAGCCGTGGGACTGGCTCATCGGGGACGAGAGGAGGGGGTTCCAGGAGTGGGTGTGGCGGGGGGAGATGTATCCGTGGAGGCTGAGGGCTGAGCTGGAGTATTTTGTCGAGGGTGGGAGGAGGACTGCGTACAGGGACTTGGAGGTTGTCAAGATGGAGCTGGTTTTGGTGGATGTGGGGAGGTTGTTCCGAGGGCCCCAGGTGCCGGTGATGAGGGATGTGGATGTGCGGCCGAGGGTTGTTGTTGAGCGGCGCCGGGAGGGGGTTGATGAGTTTTCTGATGATGAGCATGAGATTTTTGATTAGAGTGGGGTGTTTTTGGATATTTTGACGACTGACGAATTACGAAAGAAAAACAATTTGATGACCGTCCGTCGTCGTCGCTGCTGCACATTATCATCGTAGATGCTTGTGGGCGGTGGGATACTCAGCTTGGGGGTGTGAAATAATAGTCGCCCTAGGAGAAACTGTTCTTCTGCATTCCTATAAGTGAGCTATCTCGCATGGTAGAGTGTCCCGATAGCGGGAGAGGTCCTTCATCACAAGACCCTACAAGATCCCGTCTTTTTGCCCGTGGCCCAAACGGTGTTTGAACCCACCTGATATTCTTACGCCGAATGAAGCGCAAGGGACAATGAAACAGCTGTCACTGAATGCACATGATTTGTGATAAATGCCAGGCTAGGCTGTATTAAGTGACGAGCTGGAGGTCCCTTACGGAAGCCGTTCCGAGTGTGGTTGGGGGCTTAGACAGGTCCGAGGGTGGTTCCGTATGTTTCCGGTTCCGGTTTCCGAAGATGTGCGGTCGCCCGCCCTCGACCTCACGTCTATGTTGGTATGCGCCCAAGGACCTGGCGAATAGTGTCCGAATAGAACGTGTAAGTGGTGGAGAATAGACGAATTTGGCCCCTTCTATCCGTGGATTCCACGCCGTGGTCACAGGAGAAACCAGTTTCCCACCATCGTCTACTCTGGTACTAACGCACGCCTTGTGGACCGTACTTCCCCAACTAGCTCCAATTATGCAGAAGAGAGGCTTTTTATCTCTTGGGCAGCGGGTCGTTCAGGTCCCCTTGAAACAACTGGTCCCCGGGAGGAAGGTGTGCGGGTGGTCGTGGGTTATGTAAGCGGCGACGTCTTGTCACGTGCGGAGGTATCACGACAACCGGCAGGTGCAAAAGTGCTGCTTTTTTTGCTTTCAACTTGCTTAGCTAAGGTAGCTCGAGGAGTCACGGTTTTGATTGATAGGGTTGTGATAGGTAGTTGTGGTAAATGGAACAGTTGATCGCGCTGGTTTGAGAAGGGACGGCGGCCCCTGATGAGACGGACAGCAGAAAAGTCTTCGTCCGTATAAGATCACTGGACCAGAACCGAAAAGATGTCATTCTTTTCATCGAATTAGTGATTTTCGTTTTGAAATCTTTAAAGTCAGTTAGGTTAGAAGATGCGACTGCAGCTGGGTAAATCAGACCACCTCGCTCCTTCTGTCAAATAGCCTCGTCGCCGCTCCTGCCATATCCAGCCAACACGCTCAGGCAAGAGCGCAATCCCCCAGACCTCTGCCGGCGACCATTATAAGCAACGAATTGTCGTCATTTTGTAACTCAGCATGGTCGAGCGGTGGTACGTTAGCGTTTTCTGCGCTCCTAGGTGAGCAATCCCCAGGTTGTTAGCGGGAACCATGGAACATTGTTCGATTCATGCTGGGGTCCCTTTTTTTCCTTTTTTTTTTCTCTTCGTCAAATCGTTTCATCACATTAGGATTAATGGAGCCGCGTTCTGTGCCGAGATGTTTTCGATTTGACATCTCTTCGTTTCTGTTGTTTTTCCATCCGGTTGGTTGAACGGTTGGCTGTTCGGTGTTGGTGCTTGTTGTGTCACGGAACTTTGGTCTCCCCGCTTCACCCTCCTGCCTGCTCATCCCCCGACAACTTCAACTCTCACAACCCACGCCTGATCGAAGGAAAACACCGCATGTCCCTCAGTCGAAACATCTCAAACACCACCAAGCCTTTCCCAACATGTCCGCGGCAGAAAACCCCTACCAAACCTATGGAGCCCTCAGGGCCGGCCCATCCAACAGCGCCAGGCTGCTCTTCATCCCGGTGCACGGCACCGTCCAGAGCGCCGTCGAGGTGCTCCCCGACCCGGGGGACCCGGACGCGCGGACGCCCTACTACGACCACGCGGCCGGGACGTACCACCCCGTCGGCGCCCTGCCCGTCTCGGAGCCTAGGGTGTCGTCCGTCACCGTGCACGTGCCGGAGCTGGAGGACTGGGAGGAGAACTGGCTCGAGATGCACGAGGGGCACTCGGAGCCGGACATGCCGGACGCGTTTCCCGACGCGAAGTGGGGGAAGCTAAGCGGCGAGGACGATGAGGATGATGATGAGCCGCAGCTGCTACACTGCTGCGAACAGGACCGCCCGCGCGGCAAGAACGCCAAGCTGACCATCATGCCCTCCAAGCCGTGGGACGGCCGCGACGGCGGCTTCGTCACCGTGCATGACTACGTGAGCGCGCTGAACCCCTGGCTGGTGCGGCTGCGGGGCGACGTGCTCGGCGCGCGATGGGCACGATGGACGGGCTGGACGGGCTGCTCGGGGACGAGATGGACCTGGTGGTCAACTGCGACGGGCTGGACTGCCTAATGATGGAGCCGCGGACGTCTTGGATCGGGCAGAGGAAGGGGCTGCCTGTTCGGGAGACGATTGGGGGCAGGATACGCACCAGTGAGATTGTTACGTCTGAGTAACCACGATCCGGAGGACACGGAGGGGTCCGGGCTGTTGGGCGGCGACGTCCGTGCACCGGAGGTTGGAACCGGCGACGGGGCCGGAATGCCGGGAGGAGGCTACGCGACTACCTAGGGGCAAACTGACTGAAGCGTGACGGCGGCAAAACACCGGATCTTCGGGAATATTTTCGTCCAAGTCCTTTTGCGATTAGGAAGCATTCGTCTAGGGTCAAGTGAGCAGGCTCTTGATACTTGCTTGGCGTTGGCTCGGAAAGCCTCGGAACATCTTCCGAGCGTTGTGCATCTATGCACACGTATCTGATAGATACGGCAGCCTATGGGCATATATTCTGACCTTCGTCGTTGAGTTCCACAGTGACGTGCAGGTACTACATGATTTCATTCACTCCTTATTCCCAAGACTCTGTACAGCAACCCAGAAGCTGTCATTCGTTCATATCCCAACCAAGAAAATGGCTTCCGTAACAGTGACCGGCGTCGAGGGACGCTCTATCGGCGGTAACATTCTGAAGTCGTCTTTTCCACGATTATCACTTGCTGACGGGATGATTCAGTCCCCACCGGACTCTTCATCAACAACGAGTTCGTCCCCGCAACAGGAGATGCGACGATCGACCTAGAGAACCCCTCCACCGGCGCCCACCTGGCAACGGTATCCGCGGCCCAGGAGCAAGACGTCGACAAGGCCGTGGCGTCGTCCAAGGCCGCCTACCCCGGCTGGAAGAACACGGCCCCCACCGCGCGGCGCGACCTGCTCAACGCCCTGGCCAGTGCTCTGGAAGCGCACGCCGAGGAGCTCGCGTCCCTGGAGGCCGTCGACGCGGGCATCCTGTACCGCGACTCAATGGGGCTTCACGTGCCGCAGTCCGTGGAGAACCTGCGCTACTTCGCCGGGTGGGCGGATAAGGTCGACGGTGAGACGCTGGCCATCCCGGAGGGCATGGCGTATACCCGCCGCGAGCCGATTGGGGTTTGCGCGGCGGTTATACCGTGGAACGCGCCCTTGTACGTCGAAGATCATCTCCCACTCCCGTGTTCGTCGCTAATGTGAATGTGCCAGGATGATTACCCTGTGGAAGATGGCGCCGGCGCTCGCCGCGGGAAACACGCTCGTCATCAAGACGCCAGAGCTCTGCCCCCTATTCGGCCAGAAACTAGCAGAACTCATCGTCGAGGCGGGATTCCCCCCGGGCGTGGTCAACATTCTCTGCGGCCTCGGTACCACCGCCGGGGCGGCCCTGGCCGCGCACAACGACATCAAAAAGATCTCTTTCACCGGCAGCCCCGGCGTCGGCCGGCAGATCCTCGTCGCGTCCGCCAAATCCAACCTCAAGCAAGTCACCCTGGAGCTCGGCGGCAAGGGCCCGTCGATAGTCTTCGACGACGCCGACTGGGAGAACGCGCTGTTCTGGACCACGCTCGGGATTACCGTCAACAACGGGCAGGTCTGCGCCGCCGGCAGCCGGATCTATGTTCAAGACACTGTCTATGAAACGTTCTGCGAGGAGTTCAGCCGGCGGTCTAGGGATGCTGTGCACGGCGACCCGCTGCTGCCCGAGACGACCAAGGGCCCTGTCATCAGCGCGGGCCAAAGGGATAGGGTTCTGTCGTTCGTGCAGAGGGCGAAGGACGCGGGTGTGGAGCTGCTGCACGGCGGGGCGACGCTACCTGGAAAAGGCAACTTCGTCGCGAACACGGCGTTTAAGAACGTGCCGCAGGACTCGGCGACGATGCAGCAGGAGATTTTCGGGCCGTTTGCGAGCATTGCGAGGTTTGGGAGCGAGGAGGAGGTCATTGCCAAGGCCAACGACTCTAGCTACGGGCTCAGCGCGGCTGTGTTTACGAGGGACCTCGGACGGGCGTTCAGGGTCTCTGAGGGTGTCGAGGCGGGGCAGGTTACTGTCAACATGTGGGGGACGGTGAATGCCAATACGCCGTTTGGAGGCGTCAAGGAGAGCGGGTTCGGGCGCGATATGGGCAAGGATGCGCTGGAGGAGTGGACTTCGGTGAAGTCTGTTAAGTGGAATATGATGAAGGCGAGTCCGTAGATGCAATTGACGTTCCGAGATAGGTACCTGATGAGAAAAGGGCCCCCCGTGTTTGTGACTTGAACCATCCGCGAGGGCTTTTGTGGGCTCTGATGATCCCAGTTGTATCTCCCGAGTCTCTATTGCGCGCAATTGGGATGTCTTGAACACTCGTTGACTGTCCCGAACTGAGGGACTCCCCCAGATGGATTTCTCACTAGCAGCCCTATCATCACTCCACTTCAGCAAGGCAGCAGAATTTCGAGTTCCCTTTTGATATTCGCAACTAGCTTTGAACTACACCGGGCGCGCCTAGATGACTTGGACTTTATGCCTACTCAACACGTCAGAGGCCTGGGCGGCCTGGTACCATTACATGCGCGAACCGGGGCGTCTCCGACAGGCGGCGCGATGCCCTCGCGTGACGGTGCCCGAGGGCACGTTCAAGGGCACCCTGCAAGGCCGCTCTTTGTCGCAACGCCTGAAGGGGCCTTTGTTGGTTGTGTACTTGGCGCCGCAATTGCTGCATTTGACGTCTCCGACTTGGATGTAGCACATTTTGAAGTTGGGGGCTGTATGTCTTTGTGGCTGGGGTTCTTGTTTGAAGAGCCTGGTTGGTTGATGGAGAAGGTCCTTGAGACAATGAGACAATGACTTGGCTCAAAGGCTGGGGTAAGCCTTCGGGTTGTGTATGCGACCTTTCTTGAGTACGGAGTTGAACAAAGACGATGCGAGGGGGCTTGAGTACAGAAGTATGCTTTAAATCGATAGCAAACAAGAAAAGTGATTCACTGAACAAGAGATTGTATGTATCACGGTGAGTGAATGCGATTGTTGAATTGTCCTTCGGTGGCCGTGGTTCAAAGAAAGAGGCAAGCAAAAATATCACAGTGTCATGGGACTTGACTCTGAACCAGCCGAGAACAATGAGATCCCAGTGATCAGCAGACTACTCTGCCTCGGTTGGGCAAATAACTTGAAATTAAGTGACTCCCCCAGAGGTCGTCAGCCCAAACGACCCCAGACTTTGCATCACATCTTGTCCCAAGTCTGTCAACTCACCATCCATTCTAACCTCCCATATCCTCCATTTCACAACAAACATGTGCCAATTCGTATGGAAGGACAACCAATGCGCCACCTGCGGCCTCTTCTTCGACCGCCGACTGACAGCCTGCAGAAACCCGCGGACGCGACTCAGCAGGCCTTGCGGCAAAGTGTACCTCGGAGAGAACGAAGCCGGCTTCAAGTGTCAGGAGTGCCTGGTCTCCGAGAAGCCCTGGAAGAAGCTGAGAGTCCTGGCGGACGGGGACGAGCCGGAGTACTATAGCGACGACTCGAAGGATAGTGACTACGATAGTAGTGGAGACGAGAGTGACTCGGATGAGTCTGACGGCGAGGGGGAGTTTGAGGTGAGGCAGCACGAATGTGGTATGAAGAGGAAGATGGAGGGTGGGAGCTGGGAGGGGGTTGGGCTGAGGAGGAATCCGAAGAGGGTTTGTAGGAGTGTGGAAAGGGCCGCGCTGTGTCACTAATAGACTGGGAAGAGCTAATCCGGAGACAACAAAAATCCTCAGAGAAACTTGATGCACTCACTATTTGACCCCTTGAGCACCTACTTGCCTGTCAACGGAACGCTTGCTTCATTATCATGACGTCTTAAGCTGCTGTTGACCTACACGGGGTTTCTGCCTCGCACGTACATTACTCCCCGGCTTCCACATCCATCATAACTCGTCCACCCATAAAATAATGCCAAAGCGTCTTGAGCCAACACGATACCCTCCTCTCCCTACCATTATTGCCTTCCACAACGCCAACCAACACGGCCTACGACCTCGCGTGCCTCCTCCGATGCAACTCCTTCACCTCCTCATCAAGCCCGGCAATAGGCCCCGTCACAGGCGTCTTGGGCGCAACCTGCGAGATAGCCAGCGGCGCCACCCTCCCGCCCTTATCGACCCCAAACTCCCTCAGCCAGGACGCATACTGCTCGCTCGACGAAACATAAACGATCGGTCCCAGGCCGACCCAGGCGTGCGCGGCGGCGCACATGGGGCAGTGCTCGCCCGAGGTGTACACGGACGCGCCCGCGCGCTCGGCGTCGGAGAGGTTGAGCTGGGCCCAGCGGGCGAGGGTGAACTCCGGGTGTAAGGTCGCGTCGGGGCGGCCGTCGCCGGGGGAGCCGGTTTTTGTGCGGTTGCGGTCCTCGTGGAGGATTGCGCCGGTGGAGGAGACGAGGACCGAGCCGAAGGGGTCGTCGCCTGCTTCGAGGGCTTCTGCGGCTAGGGCGACGCAGCGCTTGAGGATTGCGGGGTCTGGTTGGGACATTTTGATGGTTGTCGGAGATGTGAGGTTGGAGGTCGAGGTGGAATGAGGTGAGTGAAATTTGAGGATGAGAGATAAAGAGGGGAGGTGAAGTCGTGGAGCGGGGTGCGGATGAAAGTTCATCCCAGAGGCAGTTCGAGTTGTCAAAAATTGGCGATTGCTATGTGTAAGCGGTTTGGTGATGGAATTGTCAGCTGGATTGGTGATCATTCGACGAGAGAGATTTGTCGCGCGAATCCATCTGGCGAGAGCTTCAGGACGGGAACCCACGTCTGAGCGAATAAGAAGAAGAAAGTGCACCGGGAGATCTGTAAGCGTGTAGCTGAGTCAAGGGGTTGGTGAATTGGTTGGTAATTGAATTGCCTGGATGCACCCACCCGCGGCGAGGTGGGCTTTTGGATGGCGTCAATTTAAGCTTAAGAGGGGGGTGTCCTTCTCAATTCAGGGTTGTCGCAGTCTTGCGTGAGTTGACAGGGCCGAGTCTGTTTAGGCAACCAGACCATCGCCATGCAAATGTTGTGTTATTAGTTTCAATGACAGTCATTATCCCTCGTGATGTAAGTGGCCAACCGCGCTGTTCCAATTGAAATGTTAGAGTCGAGTCGAGCGTGGAGTCGAGCGTGGAGAAAAGTCCTCGGGCGACTTCCGAGGTTCCCGACCAAGCCTGCGATGGTCTTCAATTGGATGCGATACGAGTGGCCTAGATTCTTCTGCTGGAAGCTGAAAACGCGGGGAAGTTTGTCTCCCAATTGGATTCAACCAGTGGCGGGGGGCAATTGAATTCGAGTTTGGCCGAGGTTGAATGGCCGACCAAGAAACTACAAAAGGACTCCGACCTGTCGCCGTTCGAGCGATTCGGCACCAACTCGCGGAGAAGCACTGTGGCTTTTCCTTTAGCCCCAAAGCGGCTGGCTTCCGGGCGCCCGGCGGACGACCTGGAGCCTAAGTCCGGGAGCTTGTCTCACGAGGTGCATATCCATGTACCATGATCGGGCCGAGACCACACACATGACGGGAACAAACATCAAATCTGGCTTGCTGCGAGAGGGCGGCGGTGGCCGACGCGAAGGCGAGCGATAACATCAGCCAAGCCGGGAAAAAAAAGTCGATGGATTTGTAGGCAGGATTACTCACAGTTCCTGCATCGGCGGCCGGGGTGGGTCCGCGCCAAGTCCGACCCGGGGCCGGGGTGGAGCTGGGGGGAAGGGGTACCTTATTTGGGTATGGAGCCTGTTTTGTGAGTCTAGACTTGTTGGTTCTGCGGGTTGTCTAGGGACTGGGGATGTACATTCATGGTGTTGTTAAGTGACGACCTCTTGACAGCATCATCCAACCCGGAAGGTGTCGTGAAGAAGGAAAAGAACCCCATGACGGCCAGCCAATGCCATCGTGGTGCATTACTTATCCGCTATCCGTACCCCAAGCGCACCTGCACGTTGCTGAGAGCCGCTGCGACCTGGAAACGCGGGGTTCGGCTCGCGAGGCGCTGAGGGGACGGATGATCTATTCCCTTTCAGAAGCTCAACCCCTGCCAGCCGCAACCATAGGTACTTTGCAGTAGGTACTTTCGGGCTCTAATACACTATTGCACGCTGTGTACCTGTACCAGAAATACCTGTATTTTCCGGTCAATGAACCAGGCCAGCGCACCATTAGCACCTCGTGTTGTTTCCCAGCAGCTTGTTAAACACGTCTTCTTGTACCTCCCCGACCAAGGTACACACCTTCGTTGGTACTTCGGCACCTCGTTGGGGTCCGATGTGGAGACGGGAGGATCACCGACCCTGTCAAGCAGGGAACCTTTTGTCCCCGACGTCGGCGCGAAAAGACTCACAGTCGCATTGCGACGCAGGGGATCAACTTGCTTGCAACAAGAACAAAAAAAAGGTGAGAGGGTGTGTGACTGTGTCGGTGACGAAATAAAAGCTGACCGCGACCCTGAACGCATCGTCGCCTCGTGGCACTCACACCTCACCCTCTCTTCCTTCTTTTCCCCTCGTTGGACATTTGCTCCGCGAGCCCCCTCCCGAGTGCGTGTGTCAGGCTCAATTGAGCTCCTCCGTCAAACACAGCACCACCACCGACCTCGATCTCTCCCAGCGACACCATCGTCAAGATGCAGTACGACGAGAACAAGAAGGCCGAGTCGCCCTCGCGCTCCCTCGAGCACGCGACCGACCTCGAGCGCCCCGGCTACTCGGACGACCACGTCGAGTGCCCGCCGCACACCACCGAGGCGAAGCTCGTCACCAAGATCGACATGCGCGTCATTCCCTTCCTCTGCGTCATGTACCTCTTAGCCTTCCTGGGTGAGTCGACGAGCATCCCGAATAACATCATCCGCCGTCCACTAACAACCTCCAGACCGCGTCAACATCGCCAACGCCAACGTCTTCGGCCTCTCGACGGAGCTCGGCCTCGACGGCACCCTCTACAACAACGCCCTCGTCGTCTTCTTCGTCCCCTACATCCTCCTCGAGATCCCCTCCAACATCCTGCTCAAGAAGTTTAAGCCCCACGTCTGGCTCAGCATCAACATGTTTGGTTTTGGTTTGGTCACGCTTCTGCAGGGCTTCGTCCAGAACTACGCCGGCCTCTGCACCACCCGCTTCTTCCTGGGGGTGTTTGAGACGGGCATGTTCCCGGGAGGTGAGTTCACCTTCGCCCCTGATTATTAAACCGCCGCCGAGCGCAAGCTTGGAAGCAATCTGAAGCCCATCCGACTCCTCTCGCGCATTCGCTGACCCTTACTTCTTGCAGCCTTCTACCTCATCGGCATGTGGTACCGCCGCCACGAGGCCCAGCGACGATACTCCTTCTTCTTCAACAGCACCACCCTCGCCGGCGCCTTCGGCGGCCTCCTCGCCGCCGCCATCGGCAAGATGTCCGGCGTCCGCGGCTACGCCGGCTGGCGCTGGATCTTCATCCTCGAAGGCCTGCTGACCGTCGTCGTCAGCGTCTTCTTCTACTTCTGGCTGCCCGACTTCCCCGAGGAGGTGAAGTGGCTCACCGACGACGAGAAGGCCTTTGTTTCTGCCCGCCTGCGCGTCGACCAGGGCCGCTCCGCCGTCGAGCGCAAGACCACCCTCCGCGACGTCGGCAACATCTTCAAGGACTGGAAGGTCATCGTGGGCGGGTTCATGTACTTTGGTTTGATCGTCCCCGCGTACGGGTATGCGTACTTCGCGCCGGGGATTATCCAGACGTACGGGTACGATAGCATCCAGACGCAGCTGCACAGCGTGCCGCCCTGGGCCGTCGCGTTCGGTTTCTCGATGCTCGTTGCGTTTGCGTCGGACAAGCTGCGTCACCGGTTCCTCTTCGCCATTTTTGCCATCTGCGTCGCCATCGCAGGGTTCGCGATCCTCATCTCGGTGCACGACAATACCAAGGTGCAATACACCGCGCTCTTCCTCGTGGCCATGGGTACGTCCTCCTCCATCTCGTATCATCTCCTATTTCGTCGCTAACAAAGGTTCGCAGGCGCCTACACCGCCATGCCCATCATCGTCTGCTGGTTCAACATGAACCTCGGCGGCCACCACCGCCGCTCCATCGGCAGCGCCTGGCAGGTCGGCTTCGGCAACATTGGCGGCATCATCGCCGTCTTCGCCTTCCTCAAGAAGGACGCCCCCAAGTACATCCCCGGCTACAGCATCAGCATAGCCTTCGTGCTGCTCAGCGGGGTCGCCTGCGTTGTCTATGCGATCGGCTGCTGGGCCGCGAACCGCGAGAGGGACCGCCACGCGGGGGAGTCGAGCCTGTCCGAGGACGAGAAGACGGAGCTGGGGGATTTGTCGCCTGATTACAGGTACCTCCTTTAGAGGGGGAGGATGTGTAGAAGTGTGTGGAGGATGATGATTGAATTGGTATATCCCGCCGTTGAGGCGCTTGATGATGAATACATATTACATTACCCCCTGATAACAATCACCTCTCAACACGTTTCCGCCTCATCCTGAAGACTGCTCCCGCTTCACAGACTCCAGCGGGACGTCATCATCCCGCTTCTTCCTCCCCTTTCCCCCACAACAACAAGCCCACACGCACATGGCCACGAACAAACTCACAATCAACAACGGCAGCCCGACCACCAGCAGAAAGAACTCAGTGAGGCCTTTATATCCGGGTGGATACCGCGTAGGCGTCGCGCTGGGCGTCCATTCCGTCGTCGCCGCCGTCGTCGTCGTCTCAGCCGTCCACGTGAACACCGGCTCCGTGGCCTCGGGCGGCCGCGGCGAAAGCGTGGACACATCGGACGGCGCCCAGGTGACGTGCCACGCGGCGTGCACGTCCCACACCTCCGTCCGGCCGGAAAAGACGGACGTCGTGTTGAACCACCGGTCCATCCCCGTCCAGGGCCCGTCGCTGTCGCGCTGGGTGCGGTAGCAGGCCGCGTTGTCGGTCATCAGGCTCCACGGCTTGGAGACGTCGAGGGTGTAGTCTCTAGCGCGGCGTCAGCTCTCTCTTTCTTATATCGGCGAATTCATACGTGGGGAGGGGCTTGCTTGCCTTTGGCAGCAGTACGCCGTCGTGAAGGTGAACCAGGTGCCCGCCCTGGTCGCTTCCCAGTTGCTGGGACACACGGCCCCGCTGAAGGCGAAGTTCTCCCTGGCCTCCGGGCGGTTCCAGCCCGAGGGGTGACAGGGGACAACAGCCGGGTTGGATGGGTCTGGGACCAGGAGGGTTGCCGTGGTCGTGGCCTCGGAGGAGCGGGAAGAGAGGAGGTGGCGCTCGACGTTGGGGAGCGCGGAGCAGTGTGGTGGGTAGATGAAGGGCGTCGTGAGGGCGGCGTGCGGCTGCGCTGTGGAGGTTGGTGTTGTTGCTGGGGTGGTGAGGAATGCCATTTTTGCTACGTCGCGGATTTGAACGAGAGACTGCGTGACGAGAAAGGAAGTCTTGTCTGGGTGACGATGGGGGCTGTTGGTGGTTTTAGTACCTCATGATCTACCCTTGTTGGTTGAAATAGACTCGTCACATTGCGCACTCAATTAGGCTCACGACAACCACCACCGCTAGATTAAGCTACGCCACTCCAGCCTCCAGCGTATCAAACGTCGACGCGGGAGAGATGCAGGGGTTTACGGACGGTTGTTGGCGCTTTGGTGGTTGTCTGTGGCTCGGATGGAAGGGCCGACAGTCGACCAACAGAGGCGACCAACGGAAGCGTCGCTAAGCGAGCACAGCCTCCGTCAATAACGTCTGCATCGGGCGAAGGGCCAAAAATAAGGCATCGAACACGAGCGTTGGGATGCTGTGCCGCTGGTGAACGAGTCGACTCAGCCACGCGAAGGTTTGGGCTTCGTCGTACAGACTGTGCCGCGTGTAGCGAAATGATCATATGGTATTGGAGACGGAGCTGTACCGGGCTTTTCTTTTGCGACGCTTGATACTGGCTGATGTTTTTAGCCCTCGGCCCATGTTTTGGCGGGCTTAGGGCATCGAGTTGGAGTGGGGATGCGCGTTAAGAGATCTAGAAAGCAGAGGTCGTTGAACCTTTTGTGGTGGTCATGGTCTCTAACAATAGTCAGTGCCGTCGTGTTGTATAGCTGCGGAACAGTTTTCGTCTGATACAATTGCGAGCAGCTCTTTTGGATATGAAGCCCCGGGAATGTGGGACTACTGTTGGATCCCCGATGAATCCTCCCCTCCTCTCTTGGGTTGCAAAGTCATAGTCTTGGGAGACTGCGTCTACCAGCGCGCCAGTGAAAGAACCTCTACGTCTTCGCTATGGATGAGAGTAGATGCAGAGTCGTCGAGTTGCGAGACTTGGAAAATCCCCGGCGATGCCACGTCAGGGCTGCATACTCTGTGTTAGTCGCAGATGCGTCAACGGACGGCATCTCCCCATGAATCCTTTCCACGTTACAAACACACTTTGGTTTGGTACTCTGGGACATCTCTGTTTACGAAGTATCGCACGATTATCCCTCCCGGGCCCCCGGCTTCTGTTGTCACTTTTACTTCATGCTCCAGGGACAAACAAGCCTTGAGAACTCGTGGTTGCGCTTGTGTTGTCTCAGCATTGACAACTCTCAAGGAGACAGTTGGGAGGTTAAATTAGGTAGTACCGAAGACAACAAAGCGCGTAAAGATTGAGAACCGGGTGCCCGGTATCCCTCCCACACCAGTCGGGACCCTCCCATATTACTGAAAATTGAAACCAGGTTTCCTAGCCCAGCATGCGACTTCCAAGAGTCTGTCATAAACACCTACGAGCGTTACAATGACACCGAGAACTTTTAGAGTAAGAAAGGCGACAGGCTGAAACACAGTCCAGCCGTGAGGGCCTGCTGCCGGACAATACAAAGCCAAGAGCCATCGAGCCGCCTTATCTTCCCACTTCTAGTTTTCTCGGACGCCCAGAGTCTCGTCCCGATGCCTCGGAACTGGGGAGACGGACCCATCCACCGATTGAAGAAGGACAAGACCGGGGGAGAGATCCATCGTGTCAATATTACACAGCTCTCCTCCTGAGAACGACCGGAAGCCCCGGCGGACGGAAGCGCGCGACCTTCATTGGATCGTTCTGGCTTCTGCCAGGGCCCCTTGGAGGTGGAACCGGGGAGAAACACCGACAGCGAATCGTTTTCACGTGAAGACGCGACAACGTCCCAACCGCATCTGCAATCTGGATTCTGCATACGTCGTTTTCGTCCGGAATCTCCACCGGAAAGATGTGGGCTGATCATTTGTGAGATCTGACGGAGGACGAACGTTGTTATTATGCTTGCCCCGTCGTCCCGTTCCTCCCTTCCCCGCGGCTTGTGGTGTTTTTCACTTTTGCTTGCTGGGAACTCGATTCAAGGATTCCTGAGACAGTAGGCTCGTGATTGAAGACGAAACATTTCAACCATGGGCGACGACGTATCCACGAACAAGCGCAAGCGCGCCTCCCAGGGATCGCAGGCAACCGCCAGTCCGCCGGCCGGCTCGCCGGCTCGTTCTCCTGTCGCGCAGCAGACGCCCGGATCGGCGGGATCCGGCGACGAGGCCGAGATCCAGCCGGCGATCATCGAGCCCGAAGACGATGCGGTTCGTCGGCATCCTCGCGACTGACCGCAGACCGATCCTCGCTGACAATGACCCCTAGACCGACCGTGGTTCTGTCACCGACGAGAGCCTGTGAGGATTCGCATGGAACAATGTAGCGGCGAAACATGGCATACTGACCCTCCCAGGTCGCAATACACCGCGTCCCTGGCCTCCAGCGTCGTCGATTATCCTGTCGAGTACGGCCGTCGGTACCATGCCTTCCGGCCTGGTGGTGAGTATCACCTATGGTATTGATTTGCTCTTGCTGACGATGCGTTAGCCTACTTTGCCCCGAATGATGAGGTACGTGTGGGCCGGCCTGGTAGCTCGGTCGACATGCGGCTGGGGGGTTGCTAACGATTGTGCAGCTTGCAAGCGAACATCTCGACATGGCCCACGTGCTGATCGTCAAGGCGATCGGATCGCGGCTCTATCTGGCGCCTCTGGAGAAAAGCAAGGTTCAGAGGATCATGGACATTGGAACTGGAACGGGCATATGTCTGTCGCAATAACACCAGTCCTTGCCGACGCTTGCTAATGCAACCTTCAGGGGCGGTGGAGATGGGCGACATCTTTCCGAACGCAGAGGTGATTGGCAACGACCTGAGCGCAATCCAGCCGACGTGGTGGGACTTTCCTGTCAAGAGTCTTTCCGCACCGAGTATTGCTGACACGCGCAGGACTCCCCCGAACGTCAAGTTCGAAATCGATGACGTGGAAAGCCCGTGGGTTGGGCATCAGAAATACGACTACATTATGTGCCGTTACATGGCTGGATCGATCCAGGACTGGCCCAAGCTGGTGGAGAATATCTACGCGTGAGTTGCTTTTTGTTACAATCAACCAAGCCGTGTTGATCCACTTACGGCCCAGGGATGGAGCTGACGGGTTGTCTACGCAGGAACCTGAACCCCGGAGGCTGGGCCGAGTTCCAGGACATGACGTGCGAGTTTTACTCCGACGACGGATCATACACTGAGAAGAACGCCACCTGGGGCTGGAACAAGACCCTGGTGCGGACGCTGGAGAGCCTCGGCCGTGACCCCAACCCGGCGCCGAAGCTCGAGGGCTGGGTCCGCGACGCCGGCTTCGAGAGCATCTACCACCAGAAGATCAAGACCCCGATCGGACCTTGGCCCAAGGACCCCCGTCACAAGGACCTCGGCCTTGTGAACCTCGCCCAGGTGCTCCTCGGCCTGGAGGGGTTCTCGATGAGGCTCCTCTGCGGGGTGCTCGGCCGGACGAGGGAGGAGGCGCTGCTGCAGGTCGCGGCGGTCAGGAAGGAGTTGAAAGCCGGCGTGTTTCACGCACTTTTCGATCAGTGAGTTCTCCTTTTGCTTCGTTGACATTGACAAGAAAGCTGAGCAGCTCGCTAGTCATGTCGTGTACGGACAGAAGCCCTTCGACGAGGAAGCCCAGGAGTGAAACAAGCATTCGCAAGTGAGGCTGCGTAGCCTACGGAAGCTCAGATGGACTTAGAGCTACATGTGCTTCGCTCCAGAGGTGTGATGAAGGGTCGAGTGGAAACTGTTGTGTATGAATCCAAGAAACAGACCGATTTAGACTTTAAATCATAGCTGTAGGGGGAATTGAAAATAGAACAGGTGGGGTGTAGAAAAGTGAGGCCCGAGTCGGTTCGGAAAATGCTCAACTGCCCAGTGGCTGGATCGCGGCGTCATTCAGAGAGGGGTCGAAAACTCCAAGGCGTGCCAGGAGTCATCCCTCGCAAAAAGGTCCTAGTTCCTCTTGGGGAGACGTCGATTCTGGGGTTGGAATTCCGACTGCCAAATACGAGCTAACTCTCCACGTTGGGCTTTCAATATACTTGAGCGAAGGTTCTACTTTCGCGGCGCGTGGCTCGTCCCGCCGGGCTTCTGGTAGGGTAGTGAACGATTGATGATCTGGATATCATGAGGCCCAATCAAGTTCAACAGCTTGTCGGCCGCGGCTCTACTGGGGCTACCTCCGGGGTCTTGGAAGGCGCCAGATGTCACAGGGGAAAGAGCCTGATTCAAGGGCATGATGAGACTTTTCGATGCTTGCAACGGTCTCTTGGTCTAGAAAAACATGACAACCCGGTCAAATGCGTATGAAACAATACACGACCCCTCACTTGCCAACCTCGATCGTCTCACTTTCCCAATCTCCCGTAAGCGAGCCTACGCCGGCGCCGACGGACTGCAGCTTCTCGGGCTGCTGCAACAGTTCCTCCATAGTCAGGCCGGGCCACACGGCCATCCACCTCCCCTTCAATGAAACCTTCGCACTGCCCGCGTCCCACACGTTGCCCGGGACCCTCGGCTCGCCCAGCTCGACGACGTTCTCGGCGGACTGGCCCGGGCGCAGGGTCACGAGCGACTCCGGGCCGGGGGGCATCTTGCGGCTGACCTTGATGGCGTGGGCGGGGATGGGCTCGGAGGCGCCGTGCGGCGTGATGGCGACCTGGCCGAGGCCGAAGATGATGGGGTCGAGCGGGGAGTTCCACTTCAGGACCGTCACGGTGGAATCGGGGTGGGTGTTTTTGACGGACACGGAGATGCTCGGGGGCGAGGCGGAGGACTGGGAGACGCTCACTTGCAGGCTGTCGAGGAACGACGTGGACTCGGCCATCGTTAGGAGTTGTAGGGGCGAGTAGAAGTAGAGAGTGAGAATGACGATGACGCCGAGTGATACGGCGACCGGGAGTGAGAGGGGCCCTCGACTGCGGTGCTGGAAGGTCATAGATGATGGGTTAAGTGTGTCGGGATGAATTGGATGACAATAACTACGACCGATGATGATTGATGATGAGAATAGCAGATGTGTGTGAGTGTGTCAGTGAGTGAGCATGAGTGTGTCGGTCTGAAAGTGAGGTTGCCGATCTGTACGGTTGAAAGTCTCAACGTCTTCAAGCGTCGCCACGTTATCCGCCTCCTGAACCAATTTGGACTCGTGGGTGGGATCGTCGCTAGGCTTTATTGCTGGGTTAGGCAGGTGGTAGCTTACGCGAGTGGACGGACGTTTGCAGGATATTAAAATCAAGAGTGAGGGCATGACGATGCGGGGGTCGTGAATTGTTCCGACAATTACATAATGAGATAATGAGGACCTGAGTGCCGAGATTAGCTAAGGGGACCGCCCTGGCTCGACCCGCAACGTTCCCTTAATCAAAACGTCACGTCGCCAAGGCGCCGCTTGGTTGGTGGCCCGAGGAGGTTCGAATAAACAGCAAACCAGAAGCCGCAACAACCCACCAAGTGCCTGGCTCAAGTCCACAAATGAGTCTTTGGAAACTCTACCTTATTTATCAAAAACTCCGATTGTTGAGCCCCCCAGTCTCTCGTACCCCGGACGTTACACCGAGAATCATGGCTAGAACACCGGTGGAGGCGCCGATTCGTGACGATCATTCCCTTCGCTCCCTCTCGCCTTACCAAAAATGCCGGCAACCTTCCCTAGTAGGGTAACTGAGGGAACGGGCCTCGTGTTGAGGGTGATCCATCGGGCCTGTGATGAGACCCTCCTCGATGCGAGAGCGAGCTGTCGTTGGTGGACGGCACCCATGGGCTTTCTGCCATCCCAACTCCTGAATTCGACTTTCCAAGTTCGAGACCATCTAGAAATTCTTGCCTTGCCGCCCCCGCATCCCGTAAGGACATGCAACAAGGTACGGTACCTGGTAAATTCTCCGTGGCGGAAGAGTCCTTGGCTTTTATCCCACATCCTGGCCCCTGTTTGCTCCGTGATGCAAATTGAGGCTCTGGAGGCGACTCCTCCGCAAAAGAAAAAGCAGACTGACCACGATACTGAGAATAAAGACTTGCCCCTCCCCGCCTCTCTCTCCAGTTGTCGTCCTTGTTGTGATACCCATTCTCAGCTGTGCTGCCACCGACCTACCTACCTTTCTTGACATTCTCATTCACTCATTTCGTTTACTTTCTCTTCCACCACGCTTCCCTCTTTCACAACAGCCACGATGAAGGCCGCCACTATCGTTTCCTGCCTCGCCGCCCTGGCCAACGGTGCCGCCGTCCACCTGAGCAAGCGAGCTCAGCCCCTCGAGGTCAAGATCGAGCAGATCGGCAACAGCGAGCTGCGAGCCAGCATCACCAACACCGGAAGCACGCCCCTGAGGGTGCTCAAGACCGGCTCCATCCTGGACGGAACCCCCGTCGAGAAGGCCCAGATCTCCATGAGCTCCGTGGACGGTCGTAAGTGACCAAAGCACTCAGCCACAGACACATAAACAGGTCTCTAACCGTACCCTGTCAACAGCTAGCAGAGTCGCCTTCAGCGGCGTGCGCGTCTACGTCCACGACGCCGACCTCCCCGACACGGCCTTCCGCACCATCGACGCCGGCGAGGTCGTCCAGGTCCAGTGGGACCCCGCCGAGGTTCACGACCTGAGCGCCGGCGGCGAGTTCAACATCTCCAGCACGGGATCCCTCCGCTACGCCGAGGAGGGCAGCAACAAGATCGCCGGCCAGGTCGTCTTCGACTCGGGCGTCCTGACCGCCAAGGTCGACGGCGTCCAGGCCGCCTCGGTCCACGCCGCCTTCCACACCGCCCAGAACGCCAAGCGTGTCGCCGTCCAGTCCGACTGCTCCGGCTCCCGCAAGACGGCCGTCACCAACGCCCTCTCCAAGGCCAAGACCCAGGCCGCCGCCGCTCAGTCCGCCGCCAACGCCGGTACCCGCCTGCAGCAGTACTTCCG
Organism: Colletotrichum sojae; assembly: GCA_014235955.1. Classification (NCBI taxonomy): domain Eukaryota; kingdom Fungi; phylum Ascomycota; class Sordariomycetes; order Glomerellales; family Glomerellaceae; genus Colletotrichum; species Colletotrichum sojae. Next base: position 26,906 of record WIGN01000115.1, on the reverse strand, counting down.
CTCCACCGCGAGCAGCACCAAGACCACCGTCGCAGGCGTCTTCGGCAAGGTCTCGACCCTGCTGGGCAGCACCACCAGCGGCGCCAAGCTGTACTGCACCGACGTCGGCAACTTCTGCAGCGACGGCGTCGTCGCGTACGCCCAGCCGGGCAGCAACGGGTACATCGTCGTCTGCGACTACTGGTTCCAGTTCCCGTCCTCGAGCTCGGCCTGCCACGCCGCCGACCAGCCGTACGTCCTGATCCACGAGGCCACCCACCTGAGCGAGGTCGCCGGCACCGACGACGTGTGCTACGGCTACGAGGGCTGCGTCGACTCGCTGAGCACCTCGCAGGCGCTGAACAACGCCGACTCGTTTGCCATGTACGCCAACGGCATCAAGGCCAGCTGCTAGACGAGTGCCGGGACACACGTGTGAGCACTACCTACACTACCTACCTGCTACGAAAATTTCTTTGTACATTGTGGAGGCACGCAAAAGCGTGCCAGTATCTATACCATCTTCAGGCAAGAACATATTTTAGTCTTTACAAATTATTAGAGAGAGCTGTACCTCTCTTCAAGACTCAAGGCTCTGGTGATGCTGCACACGTGGGTGAAACTTTTGACAGTGGACTGACTGTGCATTGAATTTTGAAAAGACCACCGTCGTGGAAAGATCATCGTTGCCACCACAATCTACTCAACCCAGATATGAAACAGATCCTTGAACGCCAAGCTGCTTATTTGGGAGACTTATTATAGCCTATGGCCCAAGCTCAGGAACGCGGAATACGTTCCCTGCAACACCGTTTCCGACAAGGTACATCCATGTTGGCTGGCTGTGGAGTGCCCGATCGACGGAGAGTTCTTGTCAACTTGAGCCGAGAATTTCTAAACTCGCCGCCGGTCTTGGCATCTTGTACTCTGCAAGTTGAGGGCACAGGAACGTTTGCCGCCGGAATTTCAGACTGGCAGGATCGGTTCTAGATTGGCGAACTTCCGCTTGTCAGTGAGGCCACATACATTTTGTGTCCGAGGGCGCTGGACAGTTCAGTGTAGGTTGCAACTACAGAACCCAGAAATCCATCGAAACGAAGAAAGCAAAACAAGAAGTTACAAGCAGTTGAAACAGTAGAGGAAGAGTCGGTTGTGCTATTTTACTGGCCTGCTCCCCAACACATTTAGAAGAGCTCGGGACCGTAGAACATCAGCAGACAATCCCCAGTCTAGGGGAAGGTACAACGAGCATGTAGGATCGCTGTCATGCAGAGGCACTTTGCAACCTGACACGCGACTGCGTCTCCTTGTGCGGTCAATGGCAGCACAACGATCATACCCAACTTGTAACCATCGTCACCTATCCGGGATTCCGCAAACTCCGGTGGGTGACAGCGTGGAGGCGGCCCAACCCGTCGCCCCGGACACCTAAAAAGCGCCATCATATCTACTCGGACTCAAGAAGCAGGGGTGGGCTTAAAAAGCCTGATGCTAATATTATACAAACCCCTTTTTTTCTTCTCAATCACTCTGACCGCGGAAGCTCGGCGAGCGGAAAGCACGCAACTCTTATTGGGTGGTCAGTTTTTTGGACTCTTAAAATGAATGGAGAAAGGCTGGGGTCTGATTTAGCACCTGTGTGGTTCTTTCATACGGACATGCGGCCATCCCACAACACCACTTTTGAAGAACCAGGAGACAGCATTGAAATCTAACAACCATACGACCGAGGCCTTGCATGGTGACGTGAGTTGATTGCATTGAATCGTTTAAATTTAGGAAAGGGGAGATAATCACTCGAGATGTTCATGTACCCTTGCCGAGGGCCATCGGAGCCGGCTGAGAAGCGTGCTATCGTCACATTATGCCTGCGCCCTCACACGAACCGCTCCAAGCAGAGCCTGGAACGCCCGGTCATCCTCTTCTTCCACTTCTTTTCCGCGATTCACAATGACGTCAGGATCCTCCTCACCGTCCGAGGGGACAGGTGTCGGATCACAGTTCCCAAATTCCACGTCCCCGTCACTTGAACGAGCCTCCATCCAAGGACTTGGGCAAATGTCTTCCCAAAACACAATGTACCGATTGCGGAACAGGTTCGTGCCGATCTCGTGTGGTGAATTGAAAGTGCTGTCGTCGTCCGAATAGGCGAAGCGGAAGTCGACGAGGTTAGTGAGACCCTCCCGGATGCGGTCGAATACGGCTCCCCACGTGCCGGAGAAGATGAACACCTGGTCGTCGTCCCTTTCAAAGCCGTATGCACCATGAGGCAACTGCTCCCAGTCGTGCGTCCGGACGCCCCACTCCTCGGCGATGTCCTTGGTGCATGAGATGTGGGAGGCGATGTGGCACCTGCCCAGCCCTAGCGTCTGTAGCGACGTCTGTGCCAGGACCCAGTCGAAGTGGTCATGATGGGATATGACGAACTGGATGAGGTTCAGCGTGCGGAGGCACGGGAACACGAGCCCGCACCCGTCAAAATAGCCAGGCATCGTACCCCAGTACTCTTCGAAGCCCAGCGTCAGGATGGTGAGGTTGGCGGCGAACTGCGGCAGGATCTCGGTCTGCAGATGAGGCTCGAACCTCCAGCGCTCCTCGCAGTAGGCGTCGTGATCGGGGCCGTGTTCCCGCCACTCCTCGACAACGTAGAGGTGCAGCTGAATGATGTCTTTTATGACGTCCTTGGCGACGTCCGATGTCCACAGGCCGTCGACGGCGAGGTTTTGCAGGTATTCGAGTGTCAAGGTCCGGACCTTGGCGACGTCGTCGCCGCCAGCTGCCGCGCGCTCGCTGATGGCCTTCAAGACGGCATTGAGGGTCCCTAGTCGCGTCTCAATTGGCTCAAAGTCGTCGTTACCATCATTGAGGGGATTCCGACCCTGACATTTGGTCCCGAAGAGAACATGCACCCCGTTAAGGTTGGATAGCTCGCCTATGCGGTCGATGGCATGATAGAAGCGCGGATAGTAACCCTCTTCGTACCTACGTCCTCCTTCCGATGGGCTGCTTTCAATGACGACGCGCTGGACGGCATTGCGAATGGCCGAGGTGTCGAGATTTCTGTTCCACGAATTGAAGTCGTCACCGTCACTCAGGTGGCAAAGAATAAGGCTATGGACCTTTGGCGGGAGGTTGTTCACGTCCATGACTTGGGGTTGTGAGGAAGAAGGAAGCACGGGAGAAGCATCAAGGAGAGATGAACCAACATACCTTATTATATGGCTACATCGCGGGCCCATTTGTCGCCTTGGCAGTTGTCCGGGGGTTCCAGGCAGCGATCGTAGCCCAAACGAAGGAGTTATTAATGTGAACCAACAATGGTCCACGAATGTGTATCGTTGTATAGTAGACACTGACAATGTGCCTGGAATTGAGTTGACACGTGCGTTTTTCGGCCTCTACCGACGATGGTGGCGGAGGGGGAAAAGAAAAAAAAGGTATCAGGTCATTGGGAACTAACAATGGCCCAGATCAAGACTCGCTCCTTGCCTTGTGCCAGCAGGTCGTAATAGGTCTCTACTGTCAATTAAAAGAGTAATCGAAGCCGTCTAAAAGTCACAGCCCACAGACGTCAGAGCGGATAGGTTTTAAAAAGACTTCACATTTATGCCCAGAACGTTGTTGACTTTGGGTAGTATCTTTCTTGTACTAATCATATATTCGCCGCCACCTCAGCAACCGCCGTAGCCACCACTATCTACATACTACTCAATCTAGAGATGAAAGAGATCCTTGAACGCGAAGTACCTTATTTGGAGGCTTATTGTACTTTATAATCCAGGCTCAGGAACACAAAATACATTCCCTGCAAGATCGTTTTCGGCTGGGATATCCATGTCGCTAGGTAGCTGTGGGGTGATTGTTAAGAGCCCTGAAGTCGTCTGACAGTCATTTGGTCCTAAACTACTTGAAGTGCCGTCTAAATTGCGTTTTACGTACTAGTTAATTAAGCGGGTGCTTGTTGAGCCAATGGCCTTGACAATTCAAACTTTCCTGAATCCGAAGTCTTGACTTCTGAGGTGGGCAAATGCATCTTGGAAGTTGCTGGGGTGTTTGATGAAAAGTACCACTTCCGTTCCAACTTCTCATTTAACCATGGACTGGAAGAAGGATTGTGACAGCTGTGCCAGTGCTACACAAGTATGTGAACTAACAAAGTTATTAACACTCTTCAACGAGGTGGGATGAGTTGGCTTGTGAGCAAGGATGTTTCAATGGGCCCGCGGTCGTCGCGCGTGTCTCCGGGCAATTCGAGCCGAGCATCAATCTGGATATCGGCAGAACGGGAGGTCTGAGCGAGCGACGGAGCATTACTCCGCTGTTCTTTCTCAGCATCCGCTAGGCGAGGGATGTCATTTTCCAAAAGTAGCAGGAGGAAACAGAACCGGGGGTTCAGCGGTCTGCATGCATCACGTCGCGTCGACAATGCACGGCAAGCAACGGAGATTGCCTGATCCTGCAGCTCTGCTCCAACAAAACCTGCGCTCGCATGCAACTGTCACCAACGTGCATAATTGTCTCCCGCCAAGGAGAGGGGTAACATTCAAGGGTCGCCGTTCGAAGGATGAATGGGAAGAGATAAGTAGCTGGGCCGACCAGCGTTCAACGCTCCCCATCCGAAACTTTTGAATCTCGTGGACCGTAGTTAGGAGGTTATTTTTTCTCGCTTTTTCCCAGGTCAGCCCAGCATGTCAGCCCCCAACGATGCTCCCTCAGGCGCACCGGTTACAGTACCCGCTGCCGGGACTGTCCAAGTTACCGAGGAACAGCAGATTGCTGCCGACGACGAGGTATTTTTTCTTCCGAAAAACCCATTTTTCGGCAAGTTTTGACCAATTCCTAGGCAACTGATGATGCTGCGTCGGACATTGGCAGTGTAAGTGAGCCCCTGCCCGGTTGTCCCACCTCGGGCATCATCATGCTCTTGCAGTGGCTCACGTTTTGTAGAGTATTGCGTCCTCGACCACCAGCCTGGCGGAGTCGATTTTCAACTTTCGTTTGGAGAATGGCCGGACGTACCACCGATACAAGGAAGGCCGTGAGTCTCCTGCTCCGGTGGCAGGCGCTCCAGTCCTTGTCTGACAATGAGCAGAATATTCCTACCCCAACGACGAAAGAGAAAGTGATCGCCTAGGTAGGCTCCTCGGACTTTGTTTTCCTATCCAAGACTGTTTGATCTAGTCTCTTACCACATTTCACAGACCTGCAGCACCACCAATTCCTCCTCTCCCTCCACGGCAAGCTCGGCCTTGCGCCACCCAACGATGAGGACTTCAAAGTCGAGCGAGTTCTCGACGTGGGAACAGGCACAGGAATCTGGGCAATCGACTTCGGCGAGCTTCACCCCGAAGCAGAGGTGTGTTTCGAGAGCCCGCTGCCTTAATTCTCCCGGGATACATCCGCTGACGTTGGAATTCAAGATTCTCGGGATGGACTTGTCTCCCCCAATGGCACAGTACGACCAGGCCCAGAAAGTTCTGATGTACACCAGTTCCTAACGAAAATAGACCGCCCCCGAACGTCCGCTTCGAAGTTGACGATATTGAAGAGCCGTGGCTTTACTCCCGACCCTTCGATTATATCCACTGCCGAATGATGACTTCGAGCCTTTCTGACTGGAGACAGTTCATCCAACGATCTTACGAGTGAGTGCAAAGTCCCGTCCCACACCCGCAGACGTGGGTTTCTGATGTCGTTATGCGCGAAAGTAACCTCACTCCGGGAGGATACCTCGAGCTTCAGGAAATCGATCTCATGCCCAAATGTGACGATGGCACTCTGAAACCCGATGCCGCCATGGTCCGTTGCTTTGCGCTTCTAGGGGAAGCTGCCAACATTGTCGGCCGTCCTTTCCAAGATATCCCGGGTCTGGCGGATATCATGAGAGAAATTGGCTTTGTCGACATCCACATAAAAACGGTCAAGTGGCCCAGCAACACTTGGCCGAAGGACAACCACCACAAGCTGCTCGGGGCCTGGAGCAATGAGAACTTCCTGCGCGGGATCGAGGCTTGGACATTGGCCCCGCTTACCAGAGCTTTGGGCTGGAAGAGGGCAGAGGTCGACGTCTTTCTGATTGACGTCCGAAATGAAATCAAAGACCGAAGCATCCACGCATGGTGGCCTTGGTGAGTCGCATACTTCCCGTCTTTTAACGCCGGGCACCGGTGTAAATCCAAAAGGAACTCTGTTAACCGCTGATGACTCGTACTATAGCACTGCACTCTATGGCAAAAAGCCTGAAGCGGAGGCATGATGCACAACATCGGAAGGCTGGAAACACGGTTAGCTGTAAGTGTGATCGGGACGGCAGTTTCATACCGACCATATTGGCATTGGCATTGCCACTGAGGCTTCCTGGTTTTCTGTTTCCAGATTGTAGTCCACAAGTATAGACACATCACGTCGTCCTGTGGAGATCGGCGGCATCTTGAGGCACGGTCTTCTTGAACAAATCGTGAAACGATGCCGGAAAGGTCGGTCTGCAACTCAGTACTTGCCCGAATTAATGCGGAAGATAATTAGTCTTCCTCTCGTTTCAACTGTTTAAGACTTGCCTCGTAGGATGCCGGACAACGGTCTCGGTGTGCTGGCGGTTGCAGAAAGTAGGCGGCACAGCAGCTGAGTGCAGGTACGTCAAATGATAAATCCGTCGAGAAGGATCGGACATCGTAAATGTGACATCAAATACGAACAGTGCTTATTACTGACCTACCTGTCTGAGAAGGGCGTCATACGCGGACAGGTATATCACAGCGATGTGTGACTTGGAAGCAACGAGTTGCTGTTTGCTCATCACTCCGGCCTGGGGACTGGTTCCCGAGTCACGTCTCGTCCGAGGGTTCTGGGAGCTGAGGAACGGGCAGATAGTGGCCTCAAACCTCTTGTATACGGCAGCACGACTTCTTGTCACAGTTAGACAATCGAATTCGGTGTACGGCAAAGGATTTGAAACAACAGGCGGTTGTGACTGTTCAGCAGTTGTGAGATCTTCAATTGCAGGATTGAGCTTCCATAATATCTTCTCGTATGCTGTGCCAAGGGCCCGCATGTAATGTTTCGTATTTCTGACAGGATCATCACAACAGCTTATGTGTAATACGTTGTGCTTCATCCACTTGCGCAACCTCATCAGTCATGCGTGTCTCATCTATTGACTTGTTCTTTTGATCGCGTCACAGTTGCAACCAGCTAACGCAAGGGAAGAAAAAGTACCCTTGCGAAGCTTGAGAACAGAATCCGTGGCCAAGTTCAAGTACAAAGGGGACGTCTTTCTCAGCGTTCTATCTTCTAGTTTTCCAGACTCAAATCATCCCGCAATCTCACAAATCACTTCCTGTTCACTAAATAACCAACCATCAACATTACCGTCAAGCCCAACATGAAGGCAACCGCCCTCCCCATCTTCTGCCTTGTTGCCACCGCACTCGCATGCGGCGTGCCGCCCGGCGCGGCCTGCACCAAGATCGGCCAGACCTCCTGCGAGTTCAACGGCGGACATACGGTACGATCTCCTTCGAGGGCTTCTTTGCTCGCAAATTCTTTTTCTCAATTCTTGGGTTCTGACTTATTTATGTCGTGTCGATAGATGTACTGCAGCGTCGGCAGGAAATGGGAGAAGGGGATGGACTGTCCCAACGCTGGCAAGAAATGCCTCTGCGAGACTGGGGCTTGCGGTGATGTCAAATAAGTAGTCTTGGGTGTTATACCGTACGGGGGGGGGGGGGGGGGGGGCTTGCTGAGTATGGGCGTGTATTCTGTACTTGGCGTTGTCGTCGAAACGGTTCCACTTGTCTTTTTTGATGCCGAAAGCTGTAGCAGATTTGACTTGAGGGTGAAATAGTGTTAGTGAACGAAAGCAAATCACAAGTCGCCCGTTTCTGCATAACATCAGAATGAGCGCTTGCTTGAACCTGATCCAGAGCGGAGCTCCTTGCCCGGAGCGAAGTGGAGGGGAAGGAGCGACGCAATATATTTACATAGGAAAAATACCAACGAAACTCGGACGTTTTTTATGTGTATAGCTCTTTATGGATTAGTCGAATACTTTATATCCTTCGCGGATTAGTTGAGCCTAAAACGCCACACATTAGCTACCTTCCGCTCTGTTAGTTGCGCTGGGTCCCAGGTCTGGTTATTGTCACGCTGATATTGATGACTGTATAATCCAAGCGAGCCACGGAGCGCAAGGCGCTCAATGGTAGCTGGCTCCACGACATCCCCGCCGACGAAGACTTGTGTAGATGTGTCCATGGGCATCTTCAGCTAATTCCTATCAGAGAAATATCCATTGGCCTTGGAACCTCATGACACCACCCCATGACAAAGCAGCATAACACACCAAAACAAACGATGGCAAAGCGACAGCCGCGCCGTCCCGCAAGGCCAAGATGTGCGTGCTAGCTGAAGCAACGCCCTCTCGAAAGCCGATTGGAAGCCATCACTTTTGCCTAGCTCGCCCGACGAAGGCCGTCGGGGGAATTTGATTCGGGGACGGCTCTCGTGTGGCGCACGGCACCGGCGTCGTGCCAAGGACGCCCTGGCTCAGCCGCAAGTGGATATACGGTGGGGGAGGATTCACGGGGCTGACATGGACTTGCTTTTCTTCCGCTCCTGGGCGTGATGGGGATGTGCAGGAGAGATGGAGATATGAAAGCTGGGAACGGGTAACATTCATGTGACTGTCGTGGCGGGGTTTGATATCAGTAGGCGACGCTGTAATACAGGTATCTTTCGAGAAACTTTGTGTCTGGCCGCGTTGATTGCATTTAAGAGAGCCACGTGGTACGAGAAACGACCGTTCCGCAGACCTGCAGGAAGATGCAACGGTGACATGGAGCCGACGGAGCATGGCGACAAGACCTCAGCCGTTCGAGCTATTGATGCAGGCGTCGCGGGCTGTGAGCTCCCGATACGAGCTTCACTCCCCAAATTCGTCATCTCAGCTCGCGAAGGATGATCAGTCGCTCCTGAATAGGGGGATGTTTACGTCGCGCGTACACGGCGAGTGCAGCATCTGATGGCATCTATAAAAGCAGCGTCCCGTTCCGAGTCTGGGCAACATATCGCACAAGTCAAACAGCGCGAACCTCATCACAACTTCCTACAAGACCATTTCCCTCCCCTTCGAACTCCCATACCAGACGAACAATGGTCTCCGCGAAGAGCTTCCTAGTCCTCCTCTCCGCAGCGCTCTACACCGGCGCCTCGTGCACGCCCGACCACGGGTCCTGGTACATCGAGATCCGCCTCGCGGGGGGCGCGCAGGGCCACAGGCAGGGCTGGTTCTGGGCGACGCACTCGAGCAACCCGGGCGTAAGGGCCGAGAGCGTGTGGCTGTACGACCCGGAGGTGGATGACACGAGCTACACCACGACGGATCCCACGCTGAACCATACGCGGATTCAGTTTTTGGGGCTGCAGGGTACGTGGTTTTGCTTGAGAGTGTTTCAAGAGGTTGATGCTGACGAGAGAGTAGATGTGAATATTCAGCAGACTGTTCTGGGGGTGCCGCTTAAGGGGTCTGGGCAGATTGATGTTTATTTTGATGTTAACTCGAACGGACGGGGTGGGCTGGGGAATACGACCATCGTGTCGGAGTTGGATGATTGAGGGCACGTGACGTCTGGTGCCGTTTTACATGCCAACGGGTAAAGCTAAGAGGGCCTTGCATGTATGAGAAGCGAAGGGAACATGAAACATGGGGGAATGGTTTAGTTGAGTGTCAGTACAATGCAACGAGGTACATATGTGGGAATGTGTTTCCTGCCTGAGCTGTATCATGGGTAGGCGGCAGGTAGGAGTGAGAGGAACACCATCAGTCTCTGTGAAGGTCATTCCTGGGTTGCATGTCTGTTGTCTTGGGAATCATGCAAACGCTGGCTAGCAAGTGAGACATCGCGATCCAGCCCTCGCAGTGTCTCGTGGCAGGCATTTCAATCTTCAACATCCCCGGTCCCTTCCCTGCCGCGGTCTGCAGATCGCGTGGGTGTGAGACCACTGGATTCCAGAATGGCGGACAGAAACACCCAAGCGGCCGAGATTAATTCCCAAAAAATTCAAGAAGCGACGAGGGAGAGTTGACTGTTAGTGGCCGAGCGAACGGCTGAAGGCCGTCTCAGACAACGAAAGTGTGGGGTTGGGGAAAAGCTGCAACTGTTGAGATTCAACTGCATTCCTGCGCGCGTCGGACATTGGGCCAATGGCACGGGAGACGTGACATTGGCAACCATGTCTTTCACTACCTACCCAGGCGTCTGGGTAGGTATTTATTGTCCTCTCCGGGTCGTTGCCAATTACTTTTGATCTCTTTTTTTCAAGGTTTCTGGCTTCGTCGTTTTGAGTAATTAGACGAACAGCCGCAACCGGCTCACCGGCGGAAGACCGCAGACCGACATCACACGAGGACGAATTGATCGACAACCAGTCCAAGATGAACGACACCCTGCGCCGCCGCCTGCCCGAGGAGCTACTCATTCCCGTCGTCGAGCAGACCTCGGACAGGCGGACACTCCTGTCCATGATGTTGGTCTGCCGGTCCATGCATAGGTACGCCGAGAGGGTCTGCTTCGAGGTCTTCTTCGCGTCTAACGGCCTCGGGTGGATCTTCGATGCCCTCCGACCCGGGTGTCCGGCCGGTCGGAATGAGAGGGAACGGGCCCTGGAGCTGCTCGAGCGGGCGTCGAGATACTGTCGACCGCGGGAGTTGCCCGCTCTTGAGGTGGACAACTTGTCCCTGCCATGCTTCACGCCGCAGACTTCGATTCCCACGGACGAGTTCATGATTGGCCGACAGATGTTCAAAGGAAGACTTGGTCTGCTGCAGCTGGCCGCGCTCTCGAATCATGTCGAGATCGTCGAGTTCCTGATTCGAGGGGGCGTCGACGTCAACGCAACCCCGGACGAAGTTGTTCGTCATGGTGGGGGCCCTGACCTCGAACTCAGCTACGCCACGCCGCTTTTACTGGCTACCGCAGCAAATTCAGTCGAGGTCGCGCGGCTCTTACTCGAGCAAGGGGCTGATATCGGTCGGAGCTGGATGGCATCGCTTCAATGCGGGTCGGGCGAGCTGGTGTCCATGTTCCTCAAAAAGCACCCGAGCCTGCTTCACATTCCAGTCGATGCGGGATCCGGGAACGGTGACAGGAGTCCGCTGATCTTTGCCCTCGAGTGCAACGTCCGCGACCCGTCATCCGTCGTGGACGTCCTGATCGCACACGGGGCCAACACTGCGTGGATCGAGCACGCCTACCGGCTCAGGGGCAGCTGCGTCGGGTGGGCATTGGAACGGGGGTGGCTCGGTTTGGCGCTCTTCTTCGCCAAGACATATGGAAGGCAGCAGGACGCGTACGACGCGTTCCGGGTGGAGGGCGAGGTCGACGAGGAGATTCTGGGAAAGAGGATTGGGATCGTGGAGGCGCTCATCGGCCGGGATGTGCAGGTTATGCCAGGGTGGAAGTCGTACTTTGCTCTGCCTTTGGCGTACAGTGTCTGAGGTGGCGGCGACGATGACTTGCTATGTCGGGCGTTGGTGGTGCGTTGTGTTGGTATTCGTCGATATCGAATTTGAACTTGTTCATCTCCTGACCCGGAACTGTGCTAGGAATAGCTGTGTTAGAATGTTTGGCGAGAGACGTGACAGAGCTTGCCTATGAACGGAACGATGAGAGAAATGTGGTGGTTGGCAGAGCCTAGAGGTGAAGCCCAGACGGCCGACGTCAGTACGAGAGCAGCATCGAACATACCAGAAGGGCCGAGGACCTCCCAGGTGATGCCAATAACAGTTCGGGAGTCCAAAGAAGGTTGCCGCAACGGCGGGAGCTTCAGCGGAACCCGAGCCACGCGCCTCGGCCACCGTTACCGAGCCGGGTCGAACGCCGCGATTCGAGCTTCACGTGCTTGCTGAAGAACTCCAGAACCTGCAGATCGCCCTGCTCTAATCGGCCCGGTTGCTTAGATTCTGGAGAAGGCATCGAATGGGGTTGGGTGCCGAAAGATCAGGTCAGGTTTCTTGCATGGAGTCCACTAATGTTACGACATTTGTGCCTTCCATGTTGTTCCGAGAGAGCAGCTGGGAGAGGTACCTGAGAAGGAAGGCATGCCCCGGTCGTGGTTGCCCGCAGTTGCCCGGCGTTGGCCCCGCCGTTTCTCCAAAAGTTCTCAGGGGAAATGGTTGGGGTTCGGGTGGCTTCGTGATGCTGGATTGGTCTGAATTGCCTCGGTCTAGTGAGGGCGAGAACGTGATTGGCCCTTTACCCCGCACGGCTCCGGCCGACATTTACACTAGTCTCCCCTCCCCCAATAAGAGAACGGAGAAGTTGGGGTTGGCGGCTCTGCTTTCTGGTTGGCTTGATATTCCCTAACCCTGGCACCGACCCGCCCGTTGACGTCAAGTCTGGTGGATGCGGCTCCAGCTGGGTTTTCGTCAATTTATTTTCTCACTCTGCCTAGGGTTAGCCATGATGTACCTCTTCACCCGGCCTTGGTTGGCGAGTACACCGCACGGGGATCATGGAGCCGCGGTATCCCACTCATTGCGACCACCAACCAGACAGAGGAGGTCGCTGAGGCATCAGTTTTGCGGCCTAAGAGCCTTCCTTCGTTTGTAGATTACGCAGGAACTCGGGATCCAGATATCGACGACCCGAATCTGGCCCATGGGGACCTCGGTTCCCCAGGAATCAGCCAGCCGTTCGTCCGCGAAAGAGGGTCCTTAGCATTGACAGCGGATGAACCAGCTACCTAAACCCAGACAAAATCTGACATCGTGTGTTGCACCAAATTGATGTACTTACCCGTCCAGTGGTGCACACGTCTCGAATTTTGCTTCCCCTTTCTTTTCTGCTTTGTCATTCTCCCTTCTTGACAGACGCCGACACAGCAAGTCACCGAGCCTGGATCCAACGATTCCAAGACCAACTTCCACCTCCCGTCTACTCAGTACCGGGCTCCATACTCCCTCACAACACTGGATACGGGTCCCGCCTCCGCGAGTCCACACCCCACTGTGATTTCCCTCCTATCACGTCCCCAGACATCCCCAGACCCTCATCAACATGGCGGTTCCCTGTCATTGTCTGGGGTTACTTGCCGTCTTCTCCGATCAATATTCGTCTGGCTACGCGCACCAATGGAATGGCATCGTTGGCACGTAGCATCGGAAATCCGCCTCCCAGTAAGCACAGCTCGTCGCGGTGAGCCTCCCACATGGATGGTGCGTCTTTTGCTATAAAGGCCAATATCGCCCGTCCCAATTCGACGCTTGGCTTCCTTGGCCTCTTTCGGATCACTCTCGCCTCTGCCAATCCGCGTCCTCGGCCTACTACCGATCTCTTGGCCCTGTCAACCAAGCTTCTCTTGGCGCCACTCTCCCGCCCCTCCAAGACAAACCAGCCAGCACCATGTCGGGCGTCGTCGACAACAAGCCCGGCCATGCCGCCGTGGACGACGAGAAGCACATCAGCGACACCGACCATGTCGATGCCGCCAACACCAAGGTTCTTGCCGACTCGGACCTGATGAACGATGCCTTCGCCGGCGAGGCCAAGGAGCACGAGCAGGGCTTGTGGGAGTCCGTCAAAACGCACCCCAAGGCCTGCTTCTGGGCCTTTATCATGTGTTTCACCATTGTGAGTCTTCCCAATCCCTGTGTCTGTTTATTTTGCTGACGTATGGCAATCATAGGTCATGGAGTCCTTCGACATGTTCCTGAACGGCAACTTCGTCGCCCAGGCGGCGTTCCAGAAAGAATACGGCGTCCAAGTCGGCGACAAGTACGTCATCGAGACCAAGTGGCAGAGCGCCCTCTTCCAGGCCGGCCAGTGTGGTGCCTTCGTCGGTGTCTTCCTCGCCGGGCCCTTTGTCAACCGCTTCGGATACCGCTTGACCACCATGTTCGCCCTGGTTCTCATGAACGCCACCATCTTCGTCTCCTTCTTCGTACGTTCCAGCAATCTATCCTCTTCCAGTGAGCTGATTTAGCTGACCATCGCCGTCCAGGCCCGCTCTCTGGAAGTCCTCACCGTCGGCCAGGCTCTGGAGGGTGTCCCATGGGGCTTCTTCATCGCTATCGGTCCCGCTTACGCCTCCGAGGTCGTGCCCCTCGCCCTCCGTGGTGCCTGCACGGCCACACTGCAGATGAGTTGGTCGATCGGCTCCATTATCGTGGCCGGCGCCACCCTCGGTTACAACAAGCGTATGGACGAGTGGGCGTGGCGCGCACCTCTCGCCCTGCAGTGGATTTTCCCTGTAAGACCGCCACAGTCTGTTGTCCCTATCATGAATGGTAGCTAACCCTCGTACAGCTCCCCCTCATGGTCATCCTCTTCTTCGCCCCCGAGTCCCCCTGGTGGCTCGTCCGCCGCGGCCGCAAGGAGGAAGCCCTCCGCTCCTGCCAGCGCCTCGGCCCCAGCGCCGGCACCACCGACCAGGCCCAGCAGAAGCTCGCCATGATCGAGCGCACCGTCCAGATCGAGGCCCAGCTCGGCGGCACCCCGACCCTCCTCGACCTCTTCAGGGGCGTCGACCTGCGCCGCACCACCATCACCTGCCTCATGTACGCCTCGCAGAACTTCGCCGGCAACCTGATCGCCAACCAGGCCACCTTCTTCTTCGAGCAGGCCGGCATGTCGCACGACCGCGCCTTCGACCTGAACCTCATCAACTCGTGCCTGCAGCTCTTCGCCAACGCTCTGTCCTGGCCGCTGACGGCTTGGTTCGGCCGCCGCACGATTTACCTCTGGGGAACTGCTACCAACGTCGTTCTGCTCATGGTTCTCGGTGCTTGTGCTTCGGTGCAGCAGTCCGCTGCGACCAACTACGCCCAGGCCGTCCTCGGAATCCTCATCTCCTTCGTCTTCGCCGGCACCCTGGGACCCATCTCGTACACCATCATCGCCGAGACCTCGGCCGTGAGGCTGCGCGCGCTGAGCACCGCCGTCGGCCGCGCCGCGTACTACGTCGCCGAGATCCCCATGATCTTCCTCGCGTCGCAGATGCTCAACCCCACGGGGTGGAACCTCGCCGGCAAGTGCGGTTACGTTTGGGGTGGCACTGCCGTTGTCTGCTACGTCATGGCCTTCTTCTTCCTGCCTGAGCTCAAGCACCGCTCCTACCGCGAGACGGACATCCTGTTTAACCGCAGGGTCCCCGCGAGGAAGTTCAAGTCGACTGTCATCAATGTCACGGATAACGAGTAAGCGCAGGGCAAGGCGCGGCATGCTGCCAACGTCCATTGCTTCTCTAGACCAGACTACCATGTACATACATATGATGCGAGCTACTTGAGCAATCTGCTCTTTAGAGCCTTAGATAATGATACCAACGATTAAGAGTTCACGTTCAGTACTGAGCAGATGGAGGCTCCTGATCAATTAGCCGTGGCTGAGCATTCAGCATCTTCTTCAGTTGTACTAGCCCACCTACCTCGTTGATGCTGTCCATCTCTGTCAATGTTGTCCGTCATCACTACAACTACTCATTTGACGTGTATTACTTGTCGCGAAACCTGAAGCTATTCGGGATTGCCTAAGTAAAAAACAACCTTGCATCCTAGGACGTGGACGTCGAGGTGACCATGCTACGTAGTAAACTCCACGCGCAACCTTTTACATCGCCTTAACAAGATATTGAATACCACGCCTAGAAGTTCGATTGGCATAGGCTCTTCTGGACACGGTGGCCCGGACAACGTAACCCCTGGGCTGAAGCTTGTAGGGACGCACTTTCCCTTTTCCGAACAGACTTTCCTCCCCGGCCACAATGAGTCACCTGCAAATAGAGTTTACTTTTTCGACGACTGCCGTTCCTTCCCTCATTCTTTCTCCCGGCACCAGAATTCCCAATTGGAAACGACAGAGTCGCCAAAAACGCTCACGAAGCATCTACGACGTGGCTCCGACCCTAAAGCGAGGCAAAATGGAGTCACCACGCCAAGTTCCAGAGCCTGCCGAGCCAGGGCGGCCTCATCTTGCCCTCCTGCCACGCGAGCTGCTCTTCATAGTTTCGGCGACGCCCGGGGGGGAGGACAAGTCGAAAGCTGGCGCGCGTGCGAAACTGCAGCCGTACTGGGCCCTTTCTCTCAAGGAAATGATTCACGAGCGATATGCCCGCCTCCGCGTCGGTGTTCCGACTAAGTTTTCACAATACACACGTGAATACCTCAGGGCATATTATATGGGAATGGCAAGTTATTGGCGTGGTGAGAAACCTGGTACGGTTCTTTATCATGGACGTAAATCCGCAGGTAATATTCTGCTACCAGAGGATGAACCGCATACACGGGTTTCCAAGGGCAACACTACATGGGGATAATCGGGGTGATACTGGGCGTGTGGACTGTTGAGAGGTAGAAGGGCAATGTCTAACTATCCAGCTAGAAGTCTGCGTAGAATTGAAGAAAGCTGTTCAAAAACCTGCATGTACATGGACAAGACGTTTAGACACGCGAATTGATAAGATGCAAGTTCAATGACGTCTCCGTCTCTTTCTCCGACTTTTTGGCATAGCCGGTGCCGGGGCAATCGGTTGCGGCACAATCGGCTCGACGCAGTCCCAGTTCCGATTGAATATCTTCTCCCGACTTTTCTCCTCGCCGTCACCGATGCCCATAAGCTCAAACACCTCCGGGGTTGTCTCGGGCGCAGGACGACTGCAGTCGCTTTCCCAACTTTCGGTAACCACATCGCGACTGATACGGAGTATGAGGTGGTCGTTGCTGACGAATTGCACCGTCACCTTCCCCTCGGCGCCGTCTTGGTCGGAGTCTATCGGCACCACGTGCCTCTTCCGCCCGAGCTGGGTGGGCATGCGGAAAGGTCCCAAGTCGCCGCCCGCGTCCGGGTCAAGGTATATGTTGCCGTCGAGGAGCCGCTTGTCTTTCTTCATTGCCTCTGGGCACTCCGATCCGTCCAACCCGCTGGATCTCGAGGGCACAAAGTCGATGTATCTGGAGCCGGGCTTGTAGCCCAGCCATGCAGTGTGCTTTGCCGAGTAGAGCCTGAACCTCTTGTAGGCCAGGGAGTCCAGGGGCGGCATCTCGCCATCACTCTCCATCTTCTTGAGGGCTTCGTAGGCGGCGCGCACTTCGTCTTCCTTCTTCCTGTCGTGGGCTATTGCCCGGCGTAGGGCGCTTGCTTCTTCTCTTGCCTCCTCTCGTCGCTCTCGTTTCCGCCGGTGCCGAAGCTTCTTCAACTCATAGTACTGATTCTTGCCGGGGCCGTTGTACGACCTCTCGGACTCGTCGTCGCGGATGACCTCCTCGTCGTGCCAGCAGCCCACGGCCGTGCAATTGCATTCGCCGTCCTCGCAGACCTCCACTGGCAGATCCTCACACTTGCAAGCGTGCTCGCAGTTCTTCTCCTCGCATTGGCAGCCGTGCGCGCACTCCTTCGTTTCGCAATCGCAGTCGCGATCATCCCACTCCAAGTCGCACTCGAAGTCGGAGATGTCTTCGTCGAAGGCGTCATATTTTAGCAACTGCGTCTCTGGGTATCCTTGATACATGCACAGCTTGCTGACTCGATAGTACCAGGCCGGCAGCTCTTTTTTCCCGCCGGAGCTGCCCGTCGCGGACGTCATTCGGCTTTGAAATGCGGTGGCGAATTCCTGTAGTTTTTGGATGAAGCGTGATTGAATTGAAGGATGGGTGAGGATTTCAGCCGGGCCAAGAACTGTTGTTGATCGGCCTTCGCGACGGTTGGCCCGCCAGTAGGCGCGCAATTTCCGGGAGGATTGTCCAGCCGGAACATGGTTCGCTCCGCAGCTACCCGTGCCCGCCCCTACTTTAATTGGCACTCGAGGACTCGTCACCCACTAAAGTGGGGGCGGGCACGGGTACCTACAGCTCGCGCTCCCCTGCGTCTACATGGCTCGAAAAGCTAGGCTGTGAAGACGGCCCCTGTTGGATTGGAAGTTCAATTCGACCTCGAGGCAGGGGCCCGCGCAGGGACCACTTACAACCCATACTTAGGATAATCGCGGCCTGCCCAACCTCCGGTTGGAACCTCCCTTTTACACCCTTACGCAGAAGTTTATATAAATCAATTGACCTCTTCGTCACCCACGGTTCGAACCAAACCTCCTGTGTGAGGGATACCTACAGCCCCATAGGAAGGGATATTTGCTATGCTCATCTGGACAGTTATCGTAAGAGGCGGAGGCCATTGGCGCAAGGTCTGACCGAGTGAACTGGCGTTCTAGGTGAACATCAGGTGCTGCGTGGCCTGACGACCACACAAAACCACCATTGTGAAGCCCTGGGAGCCGATGTTAACAGCTAAAGGGAATGGGATGAGGTTAGGTGTAGCGTGATATCGCGTTTTGCCGAGTCGCGTCAACAAAGTCTCGACGCGGTCAGTGCCGTCAGAGCACGTTATATATGCGCAAGTCCGGCAGCGGGAACAAGCTGGTCTCCCTTTCTGGTATGATGCCGTGCACTACTACTTGTTTTGATTTTTTTTTGGTGCGAAGCTGTCCTTCAGCATGGAACCAACCCTGGGAGAATCTGCCATCCGGCTGGTCGACGAGTATCTCTCCAAGGCAACACGGACCGGCGCCGAGAACGCCAACTCGACCTACTCCCACCAGGGCCTGATGCAGTACATCTCGGGACACGTCGTCGCCTCGTACTGGCGATCGCGAGTCTACACCCCCGAGGTCCGGCAGTACATGGACGAGAACCGGTTTCACATCCACGACCTGGGCTTCCTGTCGGCGTACTGCTCCGGCTGGAGCATCGAGGACATCCTGCTCCAGGGCTTCGGCGGCGTGGACAACAAGATCCAGTGCCGGCCTCCGAAGCATCTCAACACTGCCCTGAAACAGACCGTCGACTCTTTGTTCACCCTCCAGGGTGAGCTGGCCGGGGCCCAGGCTCTGTCCAACTTTGACACGTACCTCGCGCCCTTCATCCGTGCCGATGGGTTGACCGAGGCCGAGGTGTTCAAGTGCGTCCAGAGTTTCGTCTACAGCCTCAACGTTCCGACGCGGGCTGGATTTCAGGCACCCTTTACCAACATCTCGCTGGACCTAGTCTGCCCCGCCGCCATGCGCGGCTCGCCCGTGATCATCGGGGGCGAGCCGCGTACAGAGTGGACATACGACGACTTCCAGGCCGAGATGGACGTGCTGAACCGCGCATTCACGGCCGTCGTGGTGCGCAGCGACAGAAACGGCAACATCTTCAGCTTCCCCATTCCGACGTACAACCTGGTCTAAGGCTTTGACTGGGAGAGCCCTCGGTACCAGCCAATCTGGGACATGACGGCCAAGTATGGAATACCGTACTTTTCCAGTTTCATCAACAGCGACTTGAATCTGGAGGACTTCCGGAGCATGTGCTGTAGGCTCCGCCTCGACGTGCGGAAGCTGCATTGTAAAGTTGGTGGCCTCTTTGGCGCCCAGCCGCTGACCGGCTCCATTGGAGTCGTGACGCTCAATTTGCCCAACTTGGCTTTGAGGTCCGAGCAGGGATCGAAGGAGTCATTTCTTCAGCACGTGGCCGATGCTTGTCGCGTTGCCAAGGACAGTCTGGAGATCAAGCGGCGCGTCGTTGAGGGGCAGTCTAAGCTGTACCCTTACGGGTTTCATTACTTGGCCGGAATCAAGAAACGTACGGGATCGTTCTGGACCAACCACTTCAGCATCATTAGCGTCTGCGGCTTGAGCGGGACCCTCTCGTTGCTTTTCGGAGATGACGAGGGCATATCCTCTTCCCAGGGTCAAGTGTTCGCTTTCGAGACTCTCGAGTACATCAAAGACCGGCTCCAGGAGTTCCAGAACGATACCGGCCACCTGTTCAACCTAGAAGCAACGCCAGCACACGGACGAAGAGTGGGCCAAGGTTGTTGCGCAAGTTGGAGACTGGGACGTCACGGAGAACAAAGGGTGATAATTCTCTGGTCGGAGGGACAAGTGAGACGTATGATACCAGCATGGAGGTTACAAAGGCCAAATTCAATGAAACGGCCTACATCATCCCGTACCCTTGTCTCCCTCATCAATCGAAGCCTCATACTTGACAAGTTCTTTCTGTATCTTCGGCAGACCTACTCAGTCTAGACACATCAAATCAATCTTCCTCGTCATTTCCTTGGTCGACAAGCCTCTCAAACCTGGCTCGGTCCCAGCTACCGCTTCCCTCTCCGTCGCCAGGCCAGCCCGCCTTCACCATCTTCCTAGCCAGCTTGTTGTGACTGAAGTCGTCCTCGGGATCAGAGTCTGAATCATCCTCCGACTCGTATTCCCAGTTCATATCCCTCCTCATGATGGACATGTCCCACGGACTCAGACCAATCCAGCTCATATCCCGATACCGCTCCTTGCAGAGCGCGAAAAAGTCTGAAGGCTCGTATACGTTGAACCCAGCCAGTCGCCACTCGTTGGCCGGGTCGCCCTTGAACCGGTCCAGGGTGCTGTTCAGCGCGGGGGCGCGCTCGTCGTGCTGTCCGATTGAGTCGCCCCAGTAGACATAGCCGTCGTCAGTGTCTATGATGACTTCGTAGCCGTTACGGCTGCGGCTGATAGCGATGGCGGCGCAGGAAGGCGGAGTCGGAGGGCTCTGTCCAGTGATGGGCGCAACAAGACCTTCGACGTTACCCTTGCGGATCTCGTCCTGGACGTCATCGCGGCGGTAATCGATGACAGGCGTCTTGAACATGATGTTGGGCATGTGAACAAGACTGTCTTTGGCAAGTTCGACGTAGGGGATGTGGCGTAGGAGATCAATGACAGTGCTGCTCCTCTCCAGGTTGGCCAGGGACTCTTGGGTTATAGAAGGCCAGCCACCGGTGGGGGCCTGCACGACGGTGCCGCTCCAGAAGACGCGGATGCAAAAATTGAAGTAGTCCGTCAAAAGACGCACGAATTCTTCTCGATCGTACGCCATGGCGGTGACTTGGAAGGCGTAGGGGTTCTGGAAGATGACCAAAAGACCTGAGCGAGAGTTAGACAATGATAGGTAGCGAGGACAGACTAGGGGCTTTATAAATTTGCAGTAGCCAAACCCCTGTTCCCCGTATTCAATGCTGAGCTAAGCGAATACTTGAGGCCAACAGTTGATACAAAAGAACTTGCCGAATGCTGCGTTACTGCAGTGCGCTTGGTTTGCTTTCGGGCCACAAGGGCCTTTTCCCTGTGACTAGATAGTGGCGGAGCCCAATACTACCAATAACTCCCAAAGATATTCAGAATGGAGACAGAATGTTTTGGTTTCTTAAACGACAAAATGTTGAATTCAAACTATGAACTTCTATGATACAACTTACCTGCCCAGTAGGCATAATACTGCACAAGCTTCAAGATATGTTGAAAGTAGATCAATGGCAAAATCATCGCTCCCCCACAACTCCTTGCTGCGAAAAGACTCAGTTGGGAAGTCAATCTGGTACTTGGTAAACATTGTCAAAAGTGAAGGAGATTGAACACTTATCTGTCTTGAGTTGAATCAATCCACGGAGGGCGACACGCCACTTGCGCCTGGTTTCTCGTCAGTCATCTTCATGAGGGATACTTACTTTCGAATGCCACGCTTTGGGCCAGGTCGGTACTGATTATGTGAAGGTCCAGAAGAGCTATTGATGAGAAGGCTATTGAGGTACGAGACCGAAACGATTTCGCGCTGCCATCTGCTTTGAATGGGATACGTTTCTCGACCACCAGGGTAGGGCATTTTGAACCCCGTTTTCACGGTGGAGTACACAACGTCGTAGTCCTTTTTGCCTTTTGTGTACCCATGGGCGGTATTGAAGGTCGCTGTGGTAGTGGGCCAGGATGTGGTGACGTGCCAACCGTCCGGGACCGGGCCTTGACGCGTCATGGTTTTGTTGTGCAAGGCCGAACTAGGAGTAGTTAGTCTCTCTACAGCTCAGTCTTGAATTTCAAGTTGCCTTTTACATGCCGGAGAGCAATCTCGTGAGGTATTTTCTCGGGACTCTCACGAAGCACAGTCGTCCAATGAACTTTGAGGATGTTGTCAACATCTTCCTTGGCTGCGGGTTTGTCGAACTTCCAGATCAATTCGACCTCCTCGGGCTGAGAGGAAAACATGTATGACGAAGCCATGTTATATGGTGATATGCGCCGGTCTCTCGTAAGTCTCTGCTGGGTGGCTTGAAAAAGGATGGGACTTGGTCTGCGTTTGTAATGCTAGTGTGTGGTTCTGAGGCTTGAGCAGATGTCTCTCTATTCTTTAATACTATTAGGATTATCGTAAATCATAGATGTCAAACTTGACCAAGTGATAGAAACATCTGCTAAACGTTGGAACAAAGTCAATGTGACCCATGATTGTGGTCTTGGCCAAGTTCCATGAGTGAAGTTCAAAGAACAACATGGGTTATTGAGCGGTCTTTCTCTCGCGATGTCCTTTCATGCACGCCAAAGACCAACGGTCTGCACGTCAAGGTCCCAGACTAAGAAACACTGAAATTAGATTCAGGGCGTCTTTGAAACGTCTCTTACGTACTAAATGATCAGCGTCTCAGGAAGTTCCACAAACATCCTTTCTCCAAAGAAAGAGGGCACAGCGCAATGGTCGCCTGAGACCACCCCGCAGGGATTTTCTGACTGCATCCGGAACATCCAATTAAGAGTCCTTTCATTCCTTTCAACTTCCAGCCCACAGTCCATGTGTCAATTATAGGCTGAAAGGCTGAGCTTGTCGCTCGGTGTCTAGAGTCAACATCTGTAGAGAAACGGGCAAGGGCAACTCAACTCAACATTAAAACGGACCACCTGTTCGATGGTTAAGTGAAAGTTGAATCTGTCCAGCATCATCCACAGGTGTAACATCTTTCCACCTACCATTGCAAACAGTTTCTGCCAGCCACCCACATTCTCTCCAACAATCATCATGTCCGCACCCGAACCCGGTACTGTTTTGCGGACGGAGCAACTCCTGACAGGTGGCAGCTGTGCGAGCAATTGCAGCCATCCCTCCGATCAAGGAAGTGTGGATTATGAGGACCTGTTTGAAATCGACGAGTACGTGGAACCCACTCGTGGCTACGGGCCCCAAGGCTACTATGCTATGACTCTCGGGGAACGCCTCTCGAATGGCAGATACACCGTCTATCACAAGCTGGGCCACGGCGGATACAGCACTGTGTGGCTAGCCTACGACGAACCCGAGAAGCGACACGTTGCGATCAAGGTCATGGCCGCTGTGGCCGAGGAGCTACAGAAACACACCCGCGGTGAGATCGAAATGCTTCGCTGCATCAACAACCTGCCTGGCAACCACCCTGGAAAGTCCCTGATGCTCTCACTTCTCGACTCGTTCGTTCACGAAGGGCCGCTGGGGAACCACGATTGCTACGTCAGCGTCCCACAAGGATACAGCATCGAGGCTGCCCAGCATGACTCTGGGCGCTTGGATTGTTACTTCTCGGCGGATGTGGCTAGGGCGATAGCTGCTCAACTAATCATCGCCGTTTCATTCCTACACGAGAATGGCATAATTCATGGTGGTAAGTACATTTGAAGCCTCGGATTCCGTAGGGAAAACGGCTAATAAAATTTAGATCTCACCGTGGGCAATTTCTTACTCTCGCCACCCGATTTCGACTCTCTCTCCCCAGACCAAGTATGCGACAAAATTGGGTGGCCCGAAGAGTGCGAGATTTCACTGGAAAATGGCAAAGCACCGCCTCCCGGCTACCCACGCGTCCTAGTTATACCTGCCAGAGTGGGAGCTGACTGCTGGGACGTCGAGCTGCGAGACGCTAAAATCACCGCTGTGGATTTTGGTCTCTCCTGGAAGCCCGAGGACCAGCAGCGGTATTCCGTCTTCACCCCCTTTCTCTACCGCGCCCCCGAAGCCAAATTCTCGGAGCGGGAGCAGCGGCCACTCGACTTTCACGCGGACGTCTGGGCTCTTGGAATGATGATATACAGGGTATACTCGAGGGGATCAATTCTCGACTACTGCCCCGGCGAGGCCGGCGTTTGGAAGTCGACGATAAGCATGTTGGGGAAGCCGCCGCAGCGATGGTGGGACATGTGGGAAGATAAGAGCCTCTACTTCCACGAAGATGGCGAATGGATCAGCGACGGCGAGAAGCGGACCTATCCGCTGGAGGAGAGGGTGATGGACTGGCTTGAGAAAAAGCGAGAAGGTGGTATGCCCGACGAGGAGAAGGAGGACCTGCTCGATTTGCTCCGCAAGGTTCTTAGGTGGGAGCCTGAAGAGCGAGCATCAGCGACCGAACTTCTCAAAACCGACTGGATGAAGAAATGGGGTGTGCCGGCGTTGGAAGCGATGTATCTTGCCCGAGGCGAAGATCGGGACGTTCGGGCGGAGATTGCCTTGATGACTGGCACGGACAAGGAGGGCCCTGCGAGATGGCCAGTGATTCTTCGCAACCCCTTCAGCACGTTGACACTCGGTCCCGGGAGCTGGCTCAAGAGATTCTCTGGGGGGTTCGGCGTCGCCATTGACGTTCGGTGGTGGATGAGACTGAAGGATGTGTTGGGCAAGCTGTTCTGAAACAGGCAGAGGTGTTTCACCGGGGATCCTGTCGGGATTGATGAGAGTGAAGGCATCTAGAAGGAAAAAGTTGTATTATTGCGGATTGATTTCTGAACTCAAGCTTGCAACTAGATACAGTAAAAGGCGTAATGGGCTTCGCGGAATTTCATAGACAACATATTTTATAGTGGTGGTGTGGGGCCGTAGCTTGTGTGGCTTAGCAGCTCACCCTCGTAGCCGGCAAGTACTCGCGGCGCAGGCGTTAACAGAGCCAGAATCGGAGTCATCTAGTGGAGCATAAGTATGGTAAGAAGTGGCTTACTAGTAAAGCCTTTGGAGCAACTCAGCTTAACTAACAACCATTGTGCGCCCATCTGTTGGGAGGCACCTTCATGTAGGCCACTGAATAGAGTGGATTGAAAAATCAGACAGCTACTGTATGCAGTCTACACTGTACATCGTTCAGCGCCCCCTACCGAATAGCTGGAGCTACATGTTGCTACTCTGCAGCCAACCAACCATCGAGTTTCCCTCTGGCTCCTAACGTGTTAGGATGATCAGAACCCAACCGTCGCGTAGCTAGCGCTACACAGTTCTGTAGTAGAGATATTGCATCTTGGGAAAGGCCCTGATTCATCCATGTATGGGCCAGGTTGTTCATGCTCGCCAGTGTATGAGGATGCTCCTCTCCAAGCACCCTCTTGAACGTCTCCATCACCCACACGTCCAGCTCCTCAGCCTCCTTCCATCGGCCTTGGTTCCTGTACGTCAACGCCAGGTTGGCCATGCTCATCAGCGTGGAGGGATGCTCCTCTCCAAGCACCCTCTGGAACGTCTCCATCACCCGCACAAACAGCTCCTCGGCCTCCTTCCATCGGCCTTGGTCACTGTATGTCGACGCCAGGTTGGCCATGCTCGTCAGCGTGTCGGGATGCTCCTCTCCAAGCATCCTCTTTCTCGTCTCCATCACCCGCACTCCCAGCTCCTCGGCCTCCTTCCATCGGCCTTGGTTCCTGTACGTCAACGCCAGGTTGCCTATGCTCGTCAGCGTGTCGGGATGCTCCTCTCCAAGCACTCTAGCACAGATTTCAAGCTCCTTTGCTTGCAGCTCCTCGGCCTCCTTCCATCGGCCTTGGTTCCTGTACGTCGACGCCAGGTTGCCCATGCTCGTCAGCGTGGAGGGATGCTCCTCTCCAAGCACCCTCAAACTCGTCTCCATCACCCGCACAAACAGCTCCTCGGCCTCCTTCCATCGGCCTTGGTTCCTATACGTCAACGCCAGGTTGCCCATGCTCGTCAGCGTGTCGGGATGCTCCTCTCCAAGCACCCTCTTTCTTGTCTCTATCACCCGCACAAACAGCTCCTCGGCCTCCTTCCATCGGCCTTGGTTCCAAAACGTCGACGCCAGATTAGCCATGCTCGTTAGCGTCGAGGGATGCTCCTCTCCAAGCACCCTCTTTCTTGTCTCTATCACCCGCACTCCCAGCTCCTCGGCCTCCTTCCATCGGCCTTGGTTCCTGTATGTCGACGCCAGGTTGGCCATGCTCGTCAGCGTCGAGGGATGCTCCTGACCTAGAATCTCCGCCCGCGTGCTCACAGCCTGTTGAACTATCACCTCCGCCTTGGAATAGTTACCAAGCATCACCAAGTACCAAGACACATTTGTCAGTAACTTGCCCCATTCCAGCCGATTGCGTTCTTCCGACGGTTCTTTATCTAATAAGGGCTGTACGTGGGGCATTAGTGTTTGGCACTGCTGCCACGTTTCAAATACGCCCGATGGGAAGTGTTCCGAGGCTGACTGAAGAAATAGTGTCTTCCATTGGTCAGGAGAACCAAATTCTGAGATCCAAACTTTAGTGCAAAATTGCACTAGCGAGTGCATCTCCAAGAGACCCGGCACAGCTGTCATGGCAACGAGTGAATAGCCCCGGAGCACATCTAGGTCATCCTCAAAGTCCTCGTCGCTGGTTTCCTCGTGCTCATCGTCACTCTCCACACCTATGTTGCTGCTGTTGTAGTTGTACAACATATAATCGGGAATGTTTTGAGCGTGGAAGTAGCTCATGAGCGAAAGAAGATTGGCCGCCCGAGGCTGCTCCCGTTTGATCTGTTCAAACGTTACCTGCCACGTTACCACAACAGAATTAGACACGCCTTCGTATCGTCGGATATCGCCTCTATCACGGCGAAGCAGAGTGCCCTTCCGCTTTTCACTCTTCTGGAATTCGTCCAAATACGATTGGACAGTCACCCGGGGACTTCGTTTATTAATATACGCCGCCGCCTGGTCGATAGCGAGCGGAATATACTCGAGTGTCCCAACCAGTCGCACCGCAGCAGCTTTTTCGACGTCTTGTCCTAGCCTTTTTTGGAGAAGCAGTAGCGCTTGTGCTTTTTCCATTGTCGGGACTTGGTGGATCGTCTTGCCGTTACCCGTTAGCCTCTCCGCAGCGTCCCA